>WNWU01000055.1:1403515-1452511 GCA_012654045.1 Ptyas mucosa
GAATAGGAATAGGAATAGGAATAGGAATAGGAATAGGAATAGGAATAGGAGTTGGGAGGGATCTTGGAGATCTTCTAGTCCAACCCTCTGCTCAAGCAGGAGACCCTATTCCATTTCTGACAGATGGCTGTCCAGTCTCATCAACCCATCCCACTTTTCAGCCATGAGCCGTCACGTGGGCATGATTTCCGCGCCCCCATAAACCAGAATGCAGACCACAAGCCAAAGATGGGAACCCTCCTTGAAGCACTACGGTTCCCAGAAAAAATCGTGTCCATCCCTCATAGTTTGTGCCGAGGTATAAATAATACAAAACGCTCTTCCTGGAAATGTGATCGGCCTCTTTCTCCACCCTGTCCTCCCTACGCATTTGTTGGGGCATATTGCCAACCGGATCCTATTACTGGACACCCCCCCACACACACACACACACCCCTGATGCATTTTGCCTTTTTGAGAGCTGGAGACACAAACCTCAATGCCAGAATTCAAAGAAGGGTCCCCTTCTCCAGGTTTCTGACAGGCTAACCCTGGATAATTTCTGAGACGGAGAGACCAGGTCCCTAGGTTTTACAACCTGGGCCACAACCTGGGACTTTAACTTCCAGAATTCTGCAATCCAAAATAAGACATCCCCCTCTGGCAAAATTTGCTGGCAAGAGAAACCAAATTCGAAGGCAGGGCATCACTATGAGGGTGTTATTTTCATCCTTTGTTCTCCAGTTGGAGATTCTAACCTCTGGTTGGGTCTGCCTGTCTCCATCTCTTCTATCTTGTCTCCAAAACAGGGAAGATTTGTAGTCTTCTTCTGCCCTTAACATCTGGCGTTCAAAACGACACAAGGGAGGTTTGGCTGCAAGCACAGAACTGGCCTCGGTCGGAGTGACCGAATCCTGATCTCCCCAAATACAAACTCAATACAGTTGCATTTTTAACTGTTATGGTTGTATATTTTAATAGGTTGCGAGCAGGCCAGTGTCTTTTGGAGTGGCTGGCCACAATAAATTTTAACAACATCGACTCAAAAACCGCAGTGAAGATGTCACCGCATTCATCTTCTAGCCAGGTTGATAAATAGAGCTACAATAATTTTTTTAGGAATTTGAGCCTTGTTCGTTCTTTTCATACTGATCTTCACGGCTGGGGGGGACGGAGCTGCTTAATTATTATACTAGCACTCTAAGCAAACAAGTGACCCAAATGATCCTTTTTGCACTGTTTGGAACTCTGTTTTGGTAAAGTAAAGGTAAAGCTTCCCCTCGCACATATGTGCCAGTCGTTTCCGACTCTAGGGAGCCGAAGAGCCAGCACTGTCCAAAGACGTCTCCATAGTCATGTGGCCGGCATGACTAAATGCCAAAGGCACACGGAACGCTGTTCCCTTCCCACCAAAGGTGGTCCCTATTTTTTCTACTTGCATTTTTTACCTGCTTTCGAACTGCTAGGTTGGCAGAAGCTGGGACAAGTCACGGGAGCTCACCCTGTTATGCAGCACTAGGGATTCGAACTGCTGAACTGCCGACCATTTGATCGACAAGCTTAGCATCTTAGCCACTGAGCCACCGCATCCGTTTTGGTAGACTTCCCCAAAATATTTTCCATTATTCAGAAGCTGCCTTTAAGGAGCTGGAAGTCGGAAGTGGACATCTTTTAATTGACATTATGGCACACACACACAAAAAGAAGAAACAGCAGCAAAAACCAGGAAAGAGAAAAAACCCTTTTCTCTTTCCTTCACTTCTAAAGTGAATGTGGCTGAAATACAATTCAGCTGAATCTAGGAAGGGCTTGAAGAGGAAGAAAATTGGAAAGCAGATAAAATCCCGTTGGAAGGAGAAATCATAAAGAAAATTTTAGAATGTGCAGAAATGAATAGATTAACGTCGAGGCTAAAAGATAAAGAAGAGTCGATGTATTTCAGGACATGGGGCAAATTTTACGATTGGTTTGAAAGGAAATATGAATAAGGGTATAGAGACAAAATAGATGGAGAAAAGATGGGGGAAAATAATCAGAAAAATGGAAACCCAGATGGTGCCTAGGAAAAAGGAGAAAGGGGAGGTAAAAGGGAAAAAGTGAGATTATTATAAAAATGTACACAAATGATGAAACAGACATAAATATTAATTAAATAAGAAATTGAAATGAGAATAGAGATAGATAGAAAATCGCGGCTGCTCGAATGCCATTCTAGATTGAACAAAAAAGGAAAATAACAAGGGAAAGGGGAAGGAGTAGAGAGAGAGGAAGAGAGGAGAGGGAGAGATAGAAAAAAGGGAAAAGGAGAGGAAGAATAAGGGAGGGGAAAGAGGAGTAGAAGAGAAGGTTGGAAAGCGGGAAGAAGAGAGGAGTGGGGGAAGGGAAGGGGAAGTAGGAAAGAGAAGGAGAAGAAGAACGAAGAAAGGAGGAGGAGAGAGAGGAAGGAAGAGAAGAGGAGGAGAAGAAAAGTTGTGGCAAAACAAAGAAGGGTAAATGGTAAAAGAGCAGCCCTGAACAAGTAAAAATTAAAAATGAAAAGTTAAAAGATAAGATGAATGAAAAATGGTGGATAAATGACTGTACATGTAAATTATGTTTATAAGAAAATAAAATAAAAACTTTTTTGGAAAACAAAAAAAGAAGAGGAAGAAAATAAGATTTCTAGATTCAGATCCCAAGTCTTGGCAGTTTGGGAACGTTAGGCACACACATTGATCAGAAACTGGCGTCCTTCTGGTCCGCTGCTTAGAGGAAACGGTCGCTAAAGACATCAGTAAGACCTTGAGTCACCAGGTCCCCCCAAGGGAATTGTACGGGAGATCAGCAAGAAAGACTCCAGACATCTTTGATGACGGAAACAGCAAGGCGGCAACCATGTACAACATCTTGGTCTATCAAAGGATGATTTTTCTTCCCCCAGTACTCATGACTGTAGGGCAACTGCAAGAAACACATTTGAAGCAGCAAGCCGTGTGCAAAGAGAGGAAGAAGGAATTTGGGCACACTCAGAAAGCAAATGTCAACACTAAGGGCAAAAAAAAAAAGGAGGAAGGAAGGAAGGGGGGGGAGGGGGGGGGGAGGGGGGGGGGGGGGGAGGGAGGAAGGAACCAAAAATGGCATTTGGGGGAAGACCATGAAAGAGCCCAGTCTTGCCATCTGCCTTTGGAAGGATGCAAATCTCTTCGAGACCTGGAAGGTTTGTGCTGATGCACAGCAGCATCTCGGCTAAAATATAGTTGTATAATAAATAATAAGGCCTTGGTAAGGCCACACTTGGAATATGGCATCCAGTTTTGGTCGTCACGATGTTAAAAAGATGTGGAGACTCTAGAAAGAGTTCAGAGAAGAGCAATAAAGAGGATTAGGGGACTGGAGACTAAAACATAGGAAGAACGGCTGCAGGAACTGGGCATGGCTGGTCCAGTGAAGAGAAGGACTAGGGGAGACATGACAGCAGTCTTCCAATATCTCAGGGGCTGCCCCAAAGAAGAGGGAGTCAAGCTATTCTTCAAAGCAACTGAGGGCAAAACAAGAAGCAATGGGTGGAAACTCATCAAGGAGAGAAGCAACTTAGAACTAAGGAGAAATTTCCTGACAGAACAATTAATCAGAGGAACAACTTGCCTCCAGAAGTTGTAAATGCTCCAACACTGGAAGTTTTTAAGAAGATGCTGGACAACCATTTGTCTGAAGTGGGTGTAGGGTTTCCTGCCTGGGCAGGGGGTTAGACTAGAAGACCTCCAAGATCCCTTCCAACTCTGTTATTCTATTCTATTCTAAAAATCCGACAGGTATTCTTAAAATGAAGCTAACGGTGGATTATATACAGGACTGTGAAAGCAGGATGGGCTGCTCCGGATGAGTGAAGGGGAGGCGAGGAGGACAGTGGGATCCAGCATTCACTGAGTTATTTTATGATTTGTCATCTCCACAGAAGAAAGTGCCACTTCTATTTTATTTTAGGCTGAAAATAAATCCCTGGCAAATAAAGAGTAAAGGAGAATATTTGTAGCCCAGGGTTGAAATGAGTTCTTGGTGCTGAGCTTGGTTGTTTTCTTGCAGACGTTTCGTTACCCAGCTAGGTAACATCATCAGTACCCGTGAGATCCTGTGGAGTGTTTATAGCACTGGTGACGTTACCTAGTTTGGTAGTGAAATGTCAGCAAGAAAACAACCAAACTCAGAGAACCCCAAGGATCCCTCAAATGAAGAAGAGGCTCAAGCTGAAACAGGCAAGGGCCCCTCTGGAGTTCACAGGATTTCTGGAACCCTGTAAGGACTTTTTTTGCCCTGGCTTTGCTCCACACGCTAAACTACTAAAGTTATTCTATTCAGAGAGCTCATGCAATACACCGAAGCACGCTGGATTGACTGCACAATATACCGTTTCATCCAAACCACAAACCACATATCGACAAACACAGCTGCAAGGCAGGGAGACACACTGGAGGAACTCAAGCTGATTTCACAGATTTTATGACCACTGGTTTCATGTCCCCCCAAACGTTCGCTCGCGTAGCACCTGCAAGAAGCTGCTCAGAATGAGCTTGAAAAAAGAACGGGCTAATCAGGAGAGCAAAATAACAGAATGGTATGAACAGAACAGGTGTGGTAATCAGGTAATCAGGTACGGTAAGGAGCACAGGGCTTCGAGGGTTGGAACGCAGGGCAGGAGGTTAGCAAGCCCACGTTTGAGACCCGGGAGCTGCTGTGGGGTGGGATTCGAATCTGGGCAACGCCCAAGCAACGGTGATATCACCGGCTAATCCTTTCAAAATCAGGTATGGTTGGAAAAGGGTCAGGAAACAGACCCTGCAAGAATTACAGTGTAATAATTTTGGGCTTAAGACAATTTAGAACTACAGTGCCTTCGGTCTGACCTAAGCGTAGTACACAAAATTATCTGCTACAACGTCCTACCTGTCAATGATTACTTCAACTTCAACCACAATAATACACAAACACACAATAGATACAAACTCAAGGTAAACCGCTCCAAACTCGATGGCAGAAAATACGACTTCAGCAACAGAGTGGTCAATGCCTGGAATGCACCACCTGACTCTGTGGTTTCTTCCCCAAACCCCCAAAACTTTAACCTTAGACTGTCTACTCCGGTGACCTCACCCCATTCCTAAGAGATCTTTAAGGGGCGTGCATAAGAGCACCAGCATGCCTTCCATCACTGTTCTACTGTCCCCATTTATTCGTAGCCATTTCATCAATGGTGGAATCCAAATTTTTTTACTACTAGTTCTGTGGGCGTGGCTTAGTGGGCGTGGTATGGCTTGGTGAGCATGGCGGGGGAAGAATACTGCAAAATCCCCATTCCCTCCCCACTCCTGGGGGAAGGATACTGCAAAATCTCCATTCCCACCCCACTCTGGGACCAGCCAGAGGTGGTATTTGCCAGTTCTCTGAACTGCTCAAAATTTCCGCTACCGGTTCTGCAGAACCTGTCGGAACCTGCTGGATTTTATGTATTCATAATCATGTATATACTTATGTCTGTTATCTAATACATGTTTGACAAACTAAATAAATAATAAAGAAAATAAACAAATAAATAAAAATAAATAACAGAAGCTGAAAAGACTCCCCGACTTTCTCTCTGCCCCATCAGATACCAGAGAGGATCAAGGCAAAAGTCCCTTGACTTTCTTTCTCATCTTTTTCCCTCTTTCTCTTGTTTCTTCCCTGAACAGCTCATCCAGACTTTCCTCAAGGTTATCTCTGCATTACAGGCTGCCTCTCCATGGAGAATATTTCAGCTCAAGTTGGTGGTGGTTGTTTTTTTTTAAAAAAATTACAGTCTCTTGTTTCCTGCCTCTGTTTTTAACTTTCTACCCCACATCCTTTTTTTTTCAAAAGTTGGGGAATGAAAAGCAGCCCCCTTGGGATTTCCAGAGACAAAGCTGGAAAAGAAAAGTTGCGGGGATTTTAAAGAAATATATTTCCGAAGTGTTGGCTCAGATACCGCTGTGGTTTGCGAGAGGACTCCTTCTTTTCTTCCTTTGCCTGCAAAATGAAGCAAGAATAGGGAGGGGGGGGAAAGAAACACCCCTAAAATGGTCCCCGCAGGAAAAGGAATAATAAATAAAAACTATATCCAGGAGCATCAAAGTTCAGAAGAACAAACCGCCTCGGATTTTGCATTCTGCACAAAGTAATGAAACTCCAGAGTATTAGAAATTCATGGTGCCGTGGAGGGAGGAAAAATTAAATTGATTGGATACGGCCGATCTGCTCCCTGAGTAGAAATGAGCATAAACAAAAAGCAAGAATGTAAAGCCACCAGTTAGATCTGGCTATAATTTCCAGTGATTACAGGCGAGGAATACAAGCAAGGAAAACCCCAAAAATCTTCAATTGGGGATGGTGTTGAGGAACTACAAGCCGTACTTACATCCACACATACATGTTGTGGTCCGCCAGCAGCCCGTGGAGCTGGCAGCGGAGTCGGACAGTGGGGAGGCTGGGGAGGAACATGGGCCAGTCCTGGAGGCTGGGGAAGGCCCGGATGAGGGCTCTGCGTCGGAGGCAGAGATGGGGCCGGGGCCATCGGGGAGCGATGCACGGATGCCGGAGCCTCCAGAGGCGAACAGCAGAGAGGCAGAGGAACAGGAGGAGCCTGTTCCTAGTGCATGTATGAGAAGAGCTGCCAGAAGGCAAGAGCAGCTAAAGCAAAAAGGACAACTCGGGAGTAAGGCCAAGAGATGATTGGCCCCTCCCATAAGGCTTAAAAGACCAGCAATGGCTCTTGGGCTCTTTGTCGGAAAACAATGTTGATAGATTTGTTGCTTGTCTTGTTGCATTTATTTCTTGTCGGCGTCTTCTGCTTCTGAACTTTTGCCAAGAAAAGCCTTTGGCAGGTTTCCTAATTAGACCCAGGTTGGTGATAAGGCTGAAGAATTGTGTCATGAAGAATTTGTTTTGAATTAGTTTGGACTACGCTGAGAATGAGTTAATTCTCAGCTGTTCTAATAAAATCTGTTTGTTTCGAACTGATTGCATCTGATAACACCTACTTGGACCTGGGTCACAACAGTACATAAGAGCCAAGAAAAAAAAGAACCTGAGCTGTCCCAAGAAGTCTGGACCACCAAGAGACCTCTGTCCTTGACTTATCTTCTTTTAGTGACTGTTTGAAGTTACAATGGCACTGAAAAAAATGACTTATGACCTGTTGTGGCCTGTCGACCGCCGGAACTTCCAGCAGCCTAATCAGAGGAGGAGGAGGCATGGGAGTTAGGGCAACCTGAGAGCTCCGAGGGGAAAGAGGGAATGGAGCTGTCAGAGAGAGAGAGAGAGGCTGTCCATCAGCCCTCAGATGGAGAATCAACAGTCCCCAGGTCTGGAGGTGGCTGATGGGGAAAAGGAGGAACAGCTGGGTCCAGTGCCTGACACATGGATGCACAGAAGGTAGAGGAGAGGAGAGCAGTGGAAATCTATGGGCTGGTCCTCGGGACGGAAGAGCCACCGCTGCTAGCGAAGCCCCACCCTAGCTCTGGGGATCAAAGGCAGGGGGTGGAGATGAATAGGTGTGGCAGACAATTATTCATCTCCCGGATGGATGGACTTGTTAGCCTGTGGTGAGAGAGAAACTTTTTCACAGTCCTGGATAACCATTTGTTTAGAGACCAACTGCAGCCATAAACCGAAGACGAGCTGCATTGAAACCGATTCCTCCTAACGTTTTGTCCCAGCTTGAGGAAAACAATAATCTGGCTTTTCTGTCTGTTTAGCTGCGCGTTGATTAATAATGCAAAATATTAAGAATGCAAAGAACATTAGTTGGATTACACCCAGCCTCCATCTGTCTCCAATTACCAGGAAGCAGGAAAAGAACATTGTGATGGAGAGGCCTTCTCTGCTGTTTGACCCCTCACAGCCCAAAGGAGCTTTTTCCTCCAACCAGCAGATCCACCGGCTTTGAGTTGGACGGGAAAAAAGCGAAGAAACGTCTCCTGGCCTGTGGCCCAAAGCTACAACAGCCAAGCAATTATTCTAGCACTCATGAAAACACAAGCAAAATCCTAACCTGGATTACAGAGGACTCCAAAGATGGTTTTGCTAACCATAAATGATGACACCAAGAGCAGCCGAGGCAACAGCGAGAGGTTCCAGGGAAGGCTTAGCATGTCCATCTGGCCTGGTCCTAGAGCTCCAAATATTAAGTGGACAGCCGTGTCCAGCCTTGAAATCCAGGTGGCTTATGGCGCCATTTACACGAACGTTAAAAAACGACTCCAAGATGGAAGCGGCTTGATAGCAGAAGAAACTTTTCATCAATAAAGGAGAATATTTGCAGTTCGCAGTTGAAATGAGGGCTCCTTGGTGCTCTCTGAGCTTCATTGTTTTCTTGCAGATGTTTCATGACCCAAACTAGGTAACATCATCAGTTCTAGAAGGGAATAGGGGAGGAGGAGGAGGAGGAGGAGGAGGAGGAGACTATGGGGTCCTTGGTGCTCTCTGAGCTTGGTTGTTTTCTCGCAGACATTTCACAACCCAACTAGGGAACATCATCAGTGCTGGAAGCAAATGGGATTTGCGGGAGGAGGAGGAGGAGGAGGAGGAGGAGGAGGAGGAGACTGTGGGGTCCTTGGTGTTCTCTGAGCTTGGTTGTTTTCTCGCAGACGTTTCATTACCCAAACTAGGTAACATCATCAGTGCTACCAAGCAGTGGGGTTTGCTCTCCATTTATATTTTATGGCTGGCTGGGGGATTCTGGGAATTGAAGTCCACCCAAGTGGCCAAGGTTGGGAAACACTATCCTAGGGCAAGTACAATAGAATATAAACTGAGAGTAATACTGATGATGTTACCTAGTCTGGGTAATGAAACGCCTGCAAGAAAACCACCAAGCTCGGAGAGCACCAAGGACTTTTCATCTCATGCATACGAATGGGCCAAAGCACTGACTTCAAGAGAACTTCAGGCCGATCTACGATGGAGATAAATTTGGGCTTTAAGCAAGAAGGCCCAGATAAAGAGGAGTATTTGAAGGTTGAAAGAAACAGGCCAGTATCTTTTAAATCCAAAGGATTATTCTTTGTAGCTTTTAAGGATTACTGACAGGTTGATTTTATCGCTCCCTTCTTGTTCAGGAAGTGAATTTACATCTCCGTCTACTCCTCAGCAGAGGAGAAGGAAGAGTCCTTATTTTCTATTTTCTTTTCTTTTTTTAAATGGCAAACTTCCCTCCCTCGTTTAAGGAACAGATTGCTTTCGTTTGCCTTCCCAGAAAAAAGGAAAGCAGTCAATTAGCTCAATGTTTTCCGGTGGTTGAAAGAGACACAAGTTTGTGGGTTAAAATCAATGGCGGGCAGATTTCGGTGCCAGAAACACATCTGTAATCAGAAAGAGTTTTTCTCCTAAAGGATGCTGGGGCCTCTCCTGCAAAAATTTAATTTGCTTCCGAGGCTACGGACGGCTGTTGGCAAAAATTATTTGGAGGTACATTCTCCTTCAATCTGGGGCACACCAAACATGTTGAATTATACTCCCTTTCCCAGTCAAATTTCCAATGAAGGAACTCAAGAGAGATACTCCAGAAATACTAGGGGCCAAATTCTTGGAGTAGGGTTCCCTCCAGGGCCTGAAAACAAGGAATGGAAGACTGGATGCAACATTCCTCAGGATCCTTCCTGTGTTGAGGTTTGCAAGACCGTTTCTCTTCACCGTTGATAAAGAACCCAAAGGACAGATGCTAAACAAGGTGTGGACAGACAGGTGATCAGCAGTTACGCTGAAGGAGCCCCTGGTTATGATTCAAATCAACCTACTGACAACACCAGCCATAAAATCAAAGTCTTGGTTTTGCCTTTTACATTCGTTCTTCTTTTCTCAAGAACTTCCCCCAAAATTACAGAAAAACGACCTTCCCAAATACATTCTCCCGTCCTCCTTATTTCTAAAGGATGGGATGTCTCTTCTAAAACGAAAACTGCCTTGGCCTGTGCATACATCATCTGCAAATAGGATCTGCTGGTTTTCCTTCATTAAGGTCTTCAGTTAAATGCATGCAAATTAAAGTAAATGAGCCAACATTTGTGTGGGGGGGGTTGGTTGTTTTTTTTTAGCAAAGCAACAGTTCTAACTTTGCATATGGCATTCAGCAGAGAGAGCGAGCAGCATTTTGAAAGCATGCACTAAACGGCCAGCCAGGAAGGTAGAGATAACCAAAACGAAGCCAATTTCTTTTCCTGTCAAACAATTCTTATTTTTCCCCCTTTTAAAGGTGCAGCATCATGCATAAAAATATGCACCATTTATCCTATTCTCAGCTCATCTTGTCAAGCATTTACACTAGCAGGTAGCAGCATCTGGCAGGCTGTGTCGGGACTGGGAAGCTAAGCAGCATCAGCCTCAGTTCCTCCTTGGATGGGCAATCAATCCAAATAAGATGTGAGAAGGTGGCAGTGGAAATCCACGTCTATATTGTGGCCACGAGAACTGCAGAGCCCTCTCTGGAGAGTTCATCAGCAGCCCGAGCTCAACCGGAGGACATTTTTATGTTTACCTGCCAGAAGATAATTTAATTAAACCGGGAATCAGATCCTCAAAGGCGCAGAAGTTTATTAAAAAAAGAAAAAAAAGCTAGTAGCAGTAGTTCTGCTTGACAAGAGCGATTTACGTATGAATCAGTACTTGGACTAATTCATTATTCAGGAAGCTTGTTATTCACAACCTACAACAGCTTGGTAAATTATTTATACCCAGCCGTCCCTTGTCTATGCGTGTTTTTCTCCCTTAAGAAAAGAAAAACATTTATAATCTTCCTCGCGGGGAGATGTTCCAGTCAGAGGTGCGATGTTGACGAAGCCGACTCCTTGCAGTTTGCTCCGTTTTTCTTTCCATCCAACTAGTGATGGACTTCCCCATGCACAACAAAACCATAAATGTTTCCATGCTTCTCGGTTACCATCAACATGGAAGCCCAAGGACATTCTGAGGACATTCCGAGGGTTGCTTGACACCTTGAAGGAGTCAGGATTTGTTCCACCATCTGCATTTTCTTCTCCTGAGAAACCAACAATTGCCTCCACAGGTGGCCATATTTGAACCAACAGGACACAACAAGATCTACATTCCAGACAAAATGGCTTTTCTCAGCTGTCCTCTCTCCTACCTATGATCTCGGTCACAACAGTGGAACCGAAGACCAAGGAAGATGGAAGTCCTTTTTGTTGTGGTAGTTGGATGTGTTTGCAGAGAGGCCAAATATTTGTCTGTCGGAGATGTGGTTTTCTCCAAGAAAAGGATTGGACAACCACATCCTAAATGGCATCTTCCACCTTCCACGCCTTCTGGAAAACGGAATGCGGAAACCACCACGTCCTTCTGCAAAACCTGCATCGCAGTTTATCCAAACTATTTGGAACGACACAATCGCAATCCCTTCAAGGATTTATCGTTGTTCTTTTTAAGCAACACGATCTGCAGTGAACAGGCCCAGCCCAAAGATGATGTAGAACAATCCAGCCAAAGTTTAGCTATTTATCCACACCCAAGACAGAATCTTGCCTGATTAAACTTGTACTATTCTAACTCTGATATATCCTGGGAGATCCTAAGGAGTGGCTATCCTAACTCTCTTCCTGTCACACCGATCCGGTTCAGGGCTGTTCTGCCTCTTGTCTTGGCCCCCTCCTTGGGATATGATACGCCTCCTTCCTGGGAAATTGCCACTTCACTGTAGTCCATCACATCGCCTCCCCCTTCTTAGACACAATCCATCAAAGCAATTCTCCAGTTCAAAGTGGACAGTGGGTGAGTGGTGCGGTGGCCTAGAGGTGGAGCTCTTGCCTCATAATCAGGAGGCTGCGAGTTTGCTCCTAGGTAGAGGCATATATTGGGCTCTCTCTGGGCTCGATGAGAATATAACTCCACATTGGTAACAGGAAGGGCATCTGGCCTGTAAACACTCGGCTCCATTCAGTTGCCCAGACTCCATCCCGCAAGGGATTATGGGGTCATTAAAAGATGATGATGATGAAAATGGACAGTGGGTGGGGATCTGAGTCATTAGTTGCATAAACGTCCAAGTACACCTGAGGAGTAGATGGGTTTCCTGTGGAAGCAGATGCGAAACAAGCAAGGATACCTCAAAATCCACCATAGATGCACTTTCTGGACCTTTTGCTCTTCTTGTGAAAAAGTGTGGCTTCCCGGACGCTTCACTGCTTGTACTTCATGAACTAAGAAGCTTCCTCTGGCGTTAATTAATGGCTGGACAAGAAACCTTTGAAAGCTATAATTGCTCTAGAAGTTTATGGTTACGATGTAATAAATAGGAGGCGATATCAATAACAATTATTGAACTGTTTGCATTGGGCAACGCTGACAATTATGCCAGCGTGGCATGGGAAGGGAATACAACGCAAGAACCATCACAAGACACGGTCTCCATAAAAACTCTTCCATTCCTGCTCAGAGGCGCTCAGAGCCGACCTGAGGCCCTAGAATCACTTTGGGTAATGAGGCGGGCTGCATATAAATTTAATAAATAAATAAAATAAAAAGGGCCAGGCATCTGATATCATGAAGGTCAATCCAGGTACCTTCCAGATGTTGGACTACACCCTCATCCTTCCTACACCCTCATCCTTCCTACACCCACATCTTTCTTACACCCTCATCTTTCCTACACCCTCATCCTTCCTACACCCTCATCCCTTCTACACCCTCATCCTTTCTACACCCTCATCCCTTCTACACCCTCATCCTTTCTACACCCTCATCCCTTCTACACCCTCATCCTTTCTACACCCTCATCCCTTCTACACCCTCATCCTTCCTACACCCTCATCCCTTCTACACCCTCATCCTTCCTACACCCTCATTCTTCCTACCAGTAGTAGCAAACATTGCTGGATCTGACAGTTAAGCAGGCCAACAGAAGAAGCTTCTTGGTGGTCACTACCTTAGACCCACCTAACCCAACTTGATATCTTCTCTAAATAATTGGAATGTGACGCACGACAAATTTTCCAACTTGATGGGGACCCATCTGCCTGGGGATTCCACAAATCAAGGACCATTAATTCTGCAGGGCAGCCATTTCTTCAAATTACAGCCTGAAGTGTTACAAGCTGGCCCTTTCTCACTAGGATGATGTTATTCTGGATTGATTGAATCATTACATGCGATCAAATCAGTATCAACGCTTAGTGTTGGATAGATCTTTTTTTCCAGAAGGTTCTTTCCCCTACATGGGGTTCTTCAGGTCTTCCAATGGTGCTCCCATCGCCAGTGCCAGAGTCCCTCCTCCTTACCACTAGTTGTCTTCTCCTGCTCTGTTTCTTCCACTTTTTCTACCATTGGAGCCTTACTCCAGAAAACTAGGTCTTCAAATAACATCTCCAACCCTTCTCATTTGTGCCTCAAAAGTAAGAGCTCTAGACTGACTAACTTCAAGGATCCATTCTCTGTTTCTTGTATTGACAACCCCTCCCAACTCAGTGTTGCTCTTATCACGCCTCTTCAGCATTCTTCCTCTTAAGAGTTTTCTCTTCTCTCTGTTCAATGCCACTGCTCACGTTCCCCCCTTCCTTTTCACACCTGGAGCTCTGTGTAGCAGAGAGTCCTTACAATGAGCATCCAGCCAAAGCTCCTTTGCCCGCACACGTCCAAACACACTCACGGGCTGCCTCTCCAACATCCTCCTCCTCCTCACCGAACTGGCGAGATCAGCAGGTGGGTTTGCGATCTTCCCTATTATTTCAGCAGACAATGCCGACGGCTGCCCCTTGCGCAAGCTCTAACTGTCACCTCTCCAAGTGGGAGGCTGGCATCCCCCACCCCCCACATGACAACGCCGCGCCTGCCAAATGGCGCTCAAAGCAGCACCGCGAATATGAAGGCTCCCTGCATGGAAACAGAAGGAGGGCAACGCAGTTGTCGATTCATGCCAATCACAACTCTCCCTCTCCTCCATCCTCAAGGGTGGGGGAAGAAAAGTTGTTTGGAGCCTGAGATTTCCTGGGAAACAAACCCTCAGCCTTTTAAGATGTGTGTTGCAGGGAAGGATGGAATAAGACGATGGGGGGGCGAAAGGCAGGAAGGATAGGCATTAAAATAATAGGATGAATGGGCTCCTGTTACTGAATGGAATAAAAAATTAATTAATCCAGAGGGAAGAGAGTAAAGGGTTTGTAGGAACTCAAGCAGTGGGCAGCAACGGAAAACCAGGACCGCACAACACGGAAAAGAACAAGAGAGAAATCTTGAAATGGCAACAGAGCATTTCCAATTAGGGAGCGATCACATTCGGGACGTTACTCCAATGCGCAGGCGAAAATGCAGCACCTAGAAAAATTGCACAGAACGGAAAGGATGTACATCCTCTGCCACACCCCTCGAGAACAAAAGAAGGCCAAGCAGAAGACACGTGGAGTCACCAACACGGTGGTGAAGACTTTGGAAGCAACCAACCTTGCTCCGTCCCCTTATTTTGCAACTCTCCCATGTTTCCGCGACAGTTCTGAGTGCCGTCAGGGCTGAAAAAGACCAAAAACAGGGCCCTCCCCCACCTCCCTCTGTTTCGACTCAACCATTGTGTTTTTCACAAAGATCCACCTTTTCCTTTCAAGGTACTTAGCGGCATCCTTGACAGTCAGCAACTAACCTTGTCAGGAAAGGGGGTCACGTTCACGGGGAGGAGGAGCCGGACGGGAGAGAATAGGCAGGGAAGTGACAAGTTTGACACCTGTCGGATGCCTGATGCTCGGTTCCTTTCTTCTCTGATGGCTATCAGGGCCTCTAACGGGTGTTTTTCGACACCCAGCCGTGCAAACGATGCCTCTCGATTGCAGCCAGGAAAGACGAGCTGTCCAGAGGATGGGCCACCCAGAGCCGGCGGCCTCCTCCGTCTGTGTCCTAGGATCTCCTTGGATGGTCTGATTTCTGAGCAAGAGCAGGGCCCAGCCACAAGAGATGCTTCCCGTTGTGTCCTGTGCATAATTAATGCGGTGATTGTTTTTCAAGAAAGCCGAAACTGAGGCGGATGCTCGTCAGATGCTGAAAGATGGGAGGCAGGAAAGGACCTCAGGATGGAGAGCTTCGTTCCAGCGCTAACGTGCTCCTCCACAGTGAAAAGAAGCATGTTATACATCGAAGTGTTTAGGGGAAGGGTGTCTAACCTTGGCAACTTGAAGACCTGTGGACTTCAACTCCCAGAATTCCCCAGGCATTCACCCCCCACTCTCACCCGCTCCAAATCAAATCTCAGCCCCCTTTAAACAAAGGAAATACATTTGAATTATGCAGGGGGCACATTCTGGTGTCTGATCCTTACAAACCATCTCATCTTCTAAATCTCATCTGCCAATCCGAGTTCTTTGCCCCTCCCCCCACTCTTTCAAATATTGTTTGGGAGCTTCGACGTCTTTTTTAAAATTAGAACGCCTTGTCCACAAGCTCTCCTCCTAAAATATACCAGTTCTCACCATTTGCATAATTTAAAAATGCAGCATCTGCGCTCCTACACTGCAGTATTGGATCCCCCCCCCATTTGTTCTTTAATTGATTTTGCTTCATTATGAACAGAAAGTGGCTGGTTGAGGTGCTTCACCATACAAAAAAATATACTTGATATCCCCCAAAAAATTTGGAAACGTATCTGACCCCCTTTAAAGAGATCTATGGCGTTTTTCTAGATTTACCTTTTTAAGCCAAAATAGGTCTTGTCCTCTCCTCTCCCCTCCCCTCCTTTCCTTTCCCTTCCTTCCGTCCTTCCATCGTTCCATCCATCGTTCCATCCTCCTTCCTTTCCTCCCTCCCTCCCTTTCTTTCTTTCCTTTCTTTTTCTTTCTTTCTTTTCTTTTCTTTCTTTTTCTTTTTTCTTTCAAAAACTTTGAGAACCTATTCTTTTTAGCATGTGCCACACTCAAAAAAGGTTACAGTGGCCTTTGCAAATACCACTTGTTTTGCACCGCACACGGGGCTAATTCACAAGTACTTTCTACTCCATCTTAACCTTTGGAAAACACGGGGCTCTGGTTGACCTCCTTCTTAAGCAGTTTATTCACATAATTTTAGTTTATTTCCTGACAAGCACCCCCCTGGGTAAATCCAGATGTAACTACTGATGGGCTTCTGGGGAAAGTTTGAGGAGATCCACGAGGAGGCTGTCTTTCTCAGGGTGGAAGACAGCCAGATTGTAAAAATCTACTTAATGTTTCTCAACTTTGCCAACTTGAAGATCTGTGGACTTCAAATCCCAGAATTCCCCAGCCAGCCATGCTGGGAGTTTGAAGTCCACAGATCTTCAAGTTTCCACGGTCGAGAAAGACTGATCTACGGTACAAAATAAATATATTGGAGTCCAAAAGAATGGTAGAACTGGACTTAGCCACTTTGTTATGATAGTCTGCACATGTCTTTCTACTTTTTGGCATATTTAGCAAAACCCAGCTGAGTAGACTTTCCATGCTTTGTACCCCAAAGGTATCAAATTAAACCCCCTCATGCCACCATTTTAAAGAAAACGCCACGATGGGCAAGATCTTTGCCATATATTCTTCAGCACTACCTACCACAACTATTGACAAAATGGTGCACACACAATGACACAATCAGGCGAACACTGACGTCGGAGACTTTGGTTCAGGAGTCCCAGCGTTTGAATAATTTGATAGTCACACATGTTATTATCTCTGTCCACCTCCCCTCAAGGATGACACTGTCTATCATGGGATGTCCATTTCAGTCTACCTGGCCTTACAGGTAGAATTCTACACAAGGCAGGTTAATAAATAACTTAAATAAGTCAATAGTGAAACGGCCACATTTCTAAGGACGTGGCGAAGAATCTCAGAATTGTTGCTGATCACAACCTGGTGCGGGATACAAAATGATGGGAACAACAGTTGTAGCCATAACAACAGAGCTTTCAAACCACTGAAAATCACAGGTCCATTATACTCTTCACTGGCTAACACCAGGTTGAGGAAGGGCAAAGCAAATCTTGGATTAAGTTAAGGAGCCATGTTCCTTAGCTACTACAGACCAAAACAACTAAGCCACTATGTGTGTGTTATAGTCTCACAATATGTACACCATAGGTGTCTCCATATTTACTCACAAAGACCTGTTTCCAATTTACGTCCTTTGAAACCCTACATATTTATGACATTTATTCTCTCCACCTTCGGGCCTCTTTTATTTGTCGCACAAGAGTTCTCCAGGAGAACAAACTCAGCTGACAAAAATCTTCGGCAAGGAGGGAAACAAATCAATACGAAATCAACTATGATTAATGCCGGTTTGACCATTTTTCCACATTAATCACATTCCTGTGCTCTGGAGCATGCAAAGCGGAAAAGTCTATACTCATAAAAAGTGTAATTGGGAACATTCTTTCTCCTTACTCCGAGTTGGGGAGGCGGTGGGTGGTAGCGCAGCTCGGAATTACAAAGCCGCAGAATCGTCCGTGTTGAACAAATAATAAACTTCTTGGTTCCAAAGTTGGACGCGCGTTGAAAAAGACACCATCGCGAGGAGAACTCATGAGGATGTGCCCTTCATTCAAACTTGAAACAGCTGTTTCTCAGAATACAGTTGTGTGGCGGGGCTTAACTTGAAGCCCAGCTGTATAACAGACACCCAAGGATATTGCTGACTTGCAATCACGCCCTCCCTATTGTCAAGAAAGTTATCACAAGAATACCAAGGACAATTAATGCCACAACAATCTGCCTCCAAGGAAGGGCGGCCCCTTGGCTCTTCGCAGGCATGGTATAAAGCAGAGGTCAGCAACCCGTGGCTCTGGAGCCACATGTGGCTCTTTCACCCCTCTGCTGTGGCTCCTTGTCACTCAAAGTACGTGTCACAACCACTAATGTGCGACACCCGCCAGCACGCGATTTATTGAGCTTTTCAACCCCAGGTAGGCCAACCATGGATAAATCTAATAAAGGAAAAGTTTCAGAAGAAAACAAAATGTTTAATTCAACTACATAGGCTAGTTTTGTGGCCGCTCAAGAAATAAGAGTCAGGCACGGGAAGGGTTTTGTGGCTCCCGGTGTTTTCTTTTCCGTGGGAAATCAAGTTTAAGGTTGCAGACCTCTGCTTTAGAGTTAACCTCAGGATAATAAAACATTTTGCCTGATTTGGAATTTAATCTAATATCCCCCCTGCACAGAAGTATATAAACACTTCTGGGAAGAAATTGCTGTTAGCCTCACCAGCAGGTTCTGACAGGTTCTGGAGAACCGGTAGTGGAAATTTTGAGCAGTTTGGAGAACCGGCAAATACCACCTCTGGCTGGCCCCCGAGTGGGGTGGAAATGGAGATTTTGCAATATCCTTTCCCCAGGAGTGGGGAGGGAATGGAGATTTTGCAGTATCCTTCCCCTGCCATGCCCACCAAGCCACATCCACAGAACCGGTAGTAAAAAAAATTGGATTGGATTTCACCATAGATAGATAGATAGATAGATAGATAGATAGATAGATAGATAGATGATAGATAGATAGATAGATTGATAGATAGATGATAGATAGAGGATAGGTAGATATATGATAGATAGATAGATAGATAGATAGATAGATAGATAGATAGATAGATAGATAGATAGATGGATGATAGGTAGATAGATAGATAGATAGGTAGGTAGGTAGGTAGGTAAATAGGTAGGTAGGTAGGTAGGTAGATAGATAGATAGATAGATAGGTAGGTAGATAGATTGATAGATAGCTTTTATTCCTGGGAATGAAAGAATTTCTACATTCGGAGTGGGCTGAAAGAGGAACAAGGCTTCAGCATCGAACAGTCTGCAATCAATACTTAGGAAGAGAATGAAGAATTTTCCCTTTAATCCACCTCTCCTTTTTTCCCCCCCTTGTTCTTTGTGTTTTATACTTTTCTGAAATTCAATAAAGTTATAGAAAAAAAAAACAACTACCAGGAAAAAACAGAGTTGCGTCTCTAAGGAGATCTTGTGGGGAAGGTAGATCTGTACAGCTCCTCGCTAAACATGATGGAAGACCGAGTTTTAATACTCCTAGGATGCTACAAGTTGGCGAATCAGGCAGGATGGTTAGAGTTCAACCGTCAAGACTGATGGTCTAATCTTAGGAGAGCCAACTCCCAGTAGGACCTTTGGGGAAACGGGGGGGGGGGGGGGCTGATGGAAACAAGACAGGCCAAAAAAAGCCACCAGGAGATTGATTATCTTTGTCGTCATGGCTGCCATCCTCCTCTTCCTCCTCATGCCATACAGGAATATGAAAAAATAAAAATTGGAATACAGCTATTAAATTCACCCAAGCTGCACAACAAAACAAAGAACATGTTCATGAATTTCACAGGATGTGAAGGAACAGCCCAAAGGTTTTATTTATTTATTTATTTCTAAATAGGGCAAATGAAATCCTACAGAGACCACCAAATATTTTCATTCCAGGGTCAGTTTTCAGTTCACCCAGAGATAGGAAACTCATCATGTTAGCCAATCATCTTCTCTTAGACCAGTGTTTCTCAACCTTGGTAGCTTGAAGATGGGTGGACTTCAACTCCCAGAATCCCCCAGCCAGCAGCATTGTCTTAGACCCAAGGGCTCCTAAACCCATTTCACAGAACTCCCAATGCACCAACGATTTCCCGTTACAGATGTTTCCAGCTAGAGTTATTGATTTCTCTCAAGATGTCTGGAACTAAACTTTACTGAAAAGCATGAACTTCTACCACAGCTAACCTAATTTAAGACTCTACACACACACACACACACAAACAGAAACCACTCCAGCATCCAGCACCAGACTACATGTCAGATGGGACTGGTAAATCAATTGTTTTTTTCATGTTGGGAAGCTTTATCCCTGGGCAGGTTGGAGAAACAGACGATCCACTCAAATCTGATGGGAAGAAGAGAGGAGAGGAGAGGGAGAGAAAGAAGAAAGGGAAAAGGAGAGGAAGAATGGGGGAGGGGAAAGAGGAGTAGGAGAGAAGGTTGGAAAGAGGGAAGGAGAGAGGAGCGGGGGAAGGGAAGGGGAAGTAGGAAAGAGAAGGAGAGGAAGAACGAAGAAAAGTAGGAGGAGATAGAGGAAGGAAGAGAAGGGGAAGAGAAGAAGAAAGGTTGTGGCAAAACAAAGAAGAATAAATGGTAAAAGAGGAGCCCCAAATAAGTAAAAATTAAAAACGAAAGTTAAAAGATAAGATGAATGAAAAATGGTGGATAAAGGACTGTACGCGTGTAATATGTTTATGAGAAATAAAAATAAAAACTTTTTTGGAAAAAAAAATCTGATGGGGCTTCCTTGGAAGAGATTTCCAAAAAATGAAAACAAATAAACAAAAAAAAACCCCCAAAGAGGGCTGAAATTCTGAATCAGAAGCAGGAGCCAAAATGAGTTCATGCATCAAAACACTCACATCGGCATCTCTTCCTACAATGTAGGATCCCCGCAAATACTTGTGAGCTCGAATTAAATTATTGTGAGATGATGTCAAGCTATTAGAGTTAACCTGGATGAGAGACCTACGATGCCAGAGCACCCAAGAGCACCCAAGACCATTCTCCTTTTGCTCAAGTTTTCCTTGGGTTGATTCAAGAGCAAGTTACGTTATATAGACCTCCAGGAACCCAATTTGGCCCCACAAATCCTTCCCAAGTCTTGCCCTCCAAATTCTGAGAACTCCGCTCCAAGAATTGGAGACGACTTGTCCTTCACGTCACGGCTTTTTAACCTATCAAGGGTTAGACGTGAGACAGAGCTATTTTCCTGCCTGCCTGGAGTCTTCCTCAACAGATAATTCTCAAGAGCATCTCTTATTCCCCTGCTCTCACTACAAGCTTTTCCCCTTCAAGCTACTCTTACTGGTCCTTCCACCGCATTTCCGTCAGCCATCTTATGCGCGGCGATGGTGCCCCTGGTACAGGCGATTTACTGCTTAATTAATAACTTCACTGTGTCGAAAAGGAGATAATACTTTTCTTTCTGCATGAAAGCATTCATTTTTCCTTCAGCAAACAGCTGAATGCGTACAGTAATTAAACAAATGTTCGGTTTAGCGCCGCGTTTTCTTCCAGCAATCATCGCTTTCACTCACTGCTCAAATTTTACTGCTTTTTCGTCACAGCCCCCAAATGCAGAAGACGACACACAAAAGAGAGCATTCCGGTCCTTTCCCTTCATCGCTGACAATTCCTCTGTGAAAAATTGAAGATTTCGAACAGCAACGGGAAGCTTCCTTTCAAGCCAAAAGAATGGAAAAATTGAATTCAATATAACCAAGAATTAAGTATTGGAAAAAGAAAAAAATCTAGCCATATTAATATTCTTTTTATCTTGCCACAATCACAGTAGTATCTCGGTGGCTTACCATAATATCAAACACGATAATCTAACAAAAAAAATATATTAATACATTATGACATCCCAGAATAACACCCGGCATAGGGGGCCAAAAGTCCTGCAGGGAAGCTCTGCTTTCCATTTCTCCTGGATGTCTGATATTCCTGAAGACCCGTGGACCTTCAACAGGACAGCATTCTTGAGGACTATCTCCATCATGGAAAACCAACACTCCTGGTCTTAGTCCCACAAATCTCCTGAAAATAGGAGACAGCTCACTGGTTCTCCAGATGCAACTGAAGTTTTTGGGTCAACTCAAATGGGGAAATGAGGTCCTGCTATGTCGGTATGGACCTTAACCAAGAAAAAGACTAAGGGTAATGGGTGGATAACTCCATAAAAACGTCAAGCCATTCAACGGATCCGATCAGTGTATGAACCCATGTCTTTGCATTTGCAGATTCCTTCAAATGACAAACAAATCCTTCAGGCAACATGCCAAGGAAAGAAAGAAACAACAAACCAAGTTTAAAACAAATCCAGATCAACAGCTGCATGCTAGGTTTAGAACAGACTTGGATAAGGAAGTTGTGTGAACCTGGCCACCGTATGAAGGAGAGCCAAAGATGTTCCATGAGGCATGTTTTACGGACAGGCTGGGCTGACGATACCAGATTCAAGTCCTCACTTAAACCTGATCAACCCTGGTCTAAGAGGTCTAAGCTACCATTACCAGACTGATGTGAAGATAAAATTGGGAGTCCCGCAAAAATTGAGTAATAAATGACAATATAAAACCTGTGAGCTGGACCGCTGCCCAGATTTGCTGTCAGTTGAGCAGCCTTATGACTCTACCCTACAAATAATGTGTTAAAATTTACTGCTATCCTCTGGAAAGGCCACCTCTGAAGGTCAGGATGCACTCCAGAGCCCTTTTGAAAGGGAGTTTATTCTAGGCAGCTTCTGAAGGTTGACACCAACATAGAGCAAGCCTAAAGGGCTTTCCCTGCTGCCAGGGTCTCCAGGTGTCTTCTGCCTTCACCCGATGCTTTACATTCAATATTTAGAATAGAATAACAGAATTGGAAGGGACCTTGTAGATCATCTAGTCCAACCACCTGCCCAAGCAGGAGACCCTACACCATTTCTGACAGATGGCAGTCCAGTCTCTTCTTGAAAGCCTCCAGTGATGAAGCTCCCACAACTTCCGAAGGCAACTTCTGTTCCATGGGTTGATTGTTCTCCCTGTCAGACAATTTCTCCTTATTCCCTGGTTGAATCTCTCCTTGTTCAGTTTCCATCCATTATTCCTTATCTGGCCTTCGGGTGCTTTGGGAAATAGCTTGACCCTTTCCCCTCTGTGGCAGCCCCTCAAATATTGGAAGACTGCTATCATGTCTCTCCTGGTCCTTCTCTTCATTAGACTAGCCAGGCCCAGTTCCTGCAACCGTTCTTCATATGTTATTGCATAAACTGTCCTTGAGCTCAGAAGAGGAGGAAGATAAATGTAGATTCGTTTCAAATAGTCTCCAAGCTAACTTCTCTGAGAATAATTTTCCAAATGCAATTATATTCTTTGCTTTAACAATATACACCCGCGTCCTAGTACAGAGTCATTAGTGAGGGTGGGGGGAAACGCAACTCTCTTGAAGGATTAAATAAAATTAGCGAAACGGAACAGCAAGAAAAAAACGGCAGATCAAAAGTTTCTCTCTAGCTGATTGCAGCCTGCTTATTCTCCCTCCATCAGCATCTAATTCGTTCTAGAAACACAAGATTCTAGAAAAGGTCTCGGACGATCATCTGGATCAACTCTGGAATGGTGGGCTGGGGAGGGGTGTGCAAAGGGAAAAGTGGGGAGGGGGGCAAGCAGGACCAGAACTAAACAAACTCTCCACAGCCACCTCGGCTGAGGCATTTGCCAAGTTAATATCAAGTCAAAGTTTTGCAAAGTTTTGCATTCCTGTTTTGAGTTGCGTCCCAGCCAATAGGCACAACAAGGCGGGTATTTTCCCAGATGAACAAAAAGGAAGTTGTGTGCAGGTTGAGTAAACAAACATGACACACACACATACACACCCCAACACACCCTGGTGACCTAAATCAAAATTTTAAGGAGGCAATGTGATTAATGGTTCCATCGATGGCAGAGCGTGGCCGAAATTGGCACCTGGGGGATCGAGAACAGCATCGAAGGGAAGACTCAAGTTGAATGCAGAAGAGACCCAGAGAAGAGATCCCATGAGCTTCATCCATGAGCACAGGTAGCCCTCCACATACAACCACAGTGGGGAGCAGAATTTACATGGCTAAACAAAGTAGGTTTTTTTTAATGAGTCCCACCTGATTTTGTGGGGGTTGTTGGTTTTCCCCCCTCCCCAAGTTGTTAAATAAATTTCTGCAGTTCTTGAGTGAATGTTCTGCCTCAGCTACGGACCCCAAAGAACGCAGCAGACACAAAGTCTGTACAAACCTTAGTTTACTAAATTAAATCAGTCTTCTCCAAGCAAAGGCTGTTAATTAACTTTCTTAACAGCCTACAAGAATCCAAAGAATAAATAATCGTAGTCTTACTATGGTTGGCAGAAAGCCCAGAAGCAATTTGCAGGAAACTGATAAAATAACTAAGATCAAGACGTGAAGGAGAGTGAACGAAGTTGTTCCCTGCAAATTGCCTGTTGTCATCATCCGTCCGTCTGGCTTCCCCTATTGGCCTTTTTTGTTGGAAGCTGGTCCCAAATGGTGATCATATCACACACACACAAACACACACACACAGAGAACAACCATCGTAAATATATGCTGGCTGGCTTGAATTTTGATCACGGGACAAGCCCACTCTTTTCCCAGCTGTGGTTCACTCTATTCCCTTTTGTGGGTCTACTACAGGTAGTCCTCGTCTTATAACAATTCGTTTAGTGACCATTCAAAATGACAGCAGCCCTGAAAGAAGTGACTTATGACTGTTTTTCGCACTTACGTCATCAAAATTCAGAGAGGCCCGGCAGCTGACTCGCATTTATGACAGTTGCAGTGTCCCAGTGATGCCCTTTTTGTGACCTTCCGACAAGCAAAGTCAACGGGGAAGCCAGATTCTTCTTAACGACCAGGTTGCTAACTTATCAACTGCAGGGACTTAACTTGGCAAGAAAAGTGGTCGAATGGGGTGAAACTCACTTAACAAATGCCTCACTCGACAGCAGGAACGTTGGGCTCAATTGCGGTCGTAAGTCGAGGACTAGCTCTGTTTTACTCAGAGCGGTTCAGGCTCTGGCATCCGTTATCTGGCTCTGCGTTGTAACACCTTACAACCAAGCTACCCTATTGAAAGACAAGTGTTTGCGCTGTCATCATAAATAAACAAATGGCCGTCCTCGTGGGACACCATCAAAGGAGGAAACTGCCAAAAAAATCTTTTTTTAAAAAAAAAATGTATCACAGCCTCCCCCTTTCTCCGGCTTAGTGGCGCGCATGGCTGTGAAACATTAGCGCGTAATTATATTTCCCGGGAAATGACTGAGCATTTAGCAATTAGGCTGCAGCATAGACGGCCTGGACGGCCAAGGGAAGCTCCCAGGAGCTCCACCTTCCACAGAAAAGGGGAGAGGGGGCCCCGAATCCCGAGAAACAGAATTCCTGAATATATTTTTGGAAGCTGGTGCGTTTACGAAGAAGACCGATCCGTACTGGGAGACCGCAGGTGGATCCCAGGGCTGGAAGAAGTGATTTACGGCCACCGTGGTCAAACCTGTAGCCAGCCACAGAGAAGGCAATCTCACAGACGTCGGAGGCCATCAAAAGTGCAGGCATTTAATAAACTTCACCGGAGGCTGCCCTGCAACTGGCTGCCTACCTCTGGCCCACCAACCGCTCGGCAGAAATTTGCAATGATGGACAAACAACCCGAAAGGCGGGGGGAGATTAATTATTACCAATTACTTTTCAAAACAAGCAAACGGCAGCATAAAATTGCCAGGTGGGTGTTGAACCTCACAGCGCCAAGTCTTTAACTTCCTTCTCTACCCAGTGTGTGTTTGCGTGTATGTTTGTGCACGCGCACGTCGTTCCAGATTTAGCCATGGGAGGGGGGGGGAACCAGCAAGAGAAGGCTGGTGGAAAAATACACCTTTTGCTGCCCATTAAAAGTTTCCTACCTGGAGACCAGCCAAGGTTGGGATGAAGGGGGAACGAGAGAGATCATCCTTTAATACGTTGGTACTGGAAGACTGGCAGTGCCCACCCTGTGCAGGCTTAACAACTCATAGTAAAGCAAGGGAAAAACCCAGCTCTGCTTGAGCAAAGCAGAATTATGGAATTATTTCTAAATGATAAAAGATGTAAAAGGTTTTTAGGGCCGTTCAAAGCAGAGGGCATCAAAGGAAGGTTTTCCGCAAAGAATATTTCATAATCAAGAGGGCTAGCAATGAAAATGATCTATCCTAGGCTGGTATTTCTCAACCTCGGGAACTTTAAGATGTGTGTGGACTTCAACCCCCAGAATTCCACAGCCTGGGGAATTTTGGGAATTGAAGTCCACAACGTCTTAAAAGTCCCCCACAATTGTGAAACACCGCTCTAGTCTAGGCTACCCGAGGGGAGCAGAAACAGATGATTGCAAATACAAAGCTCATTCTTCAGAAAACTAGCTCTAATTTCCTGTGTCCTTCTTCCCATCCCTTCCCTCCCGTCAATTTTGCTTTGCCTTCCCTGCGTCTCCTCTTGGCATCCTACATCTAAAATTAAATGAATGGGATGCTAGATTTTCCCTTGCAAGAGGCTGTGAATGGAGTCTCTGAAATGTGCCAAATTTCCCCCTCCTTATTTTGTCAACAAAACCCGGGGCTACAATTGAGCCTTCTTCGAGAGAGAGTTTCCTTTCGGAGGGTAGGAAAAACACAAATGCAAACCCAAGGAGAGAACAGAAAGAAAAGGGAAGGCACGAGACCGAGGCAGAAAGCACCAAAATCTTTCCCGTCGTGTCGCTCTTAATATTGTTTTTAAAAATCAGCATGAGGTTCTGCTGCCAAGGAAGTGCTTCTAAATGAAGACGAGAAGAGTTACCATCTGGAAGGGAAAGACATGAAGGTCCTTTCCAACAATGAACCCCCAAATGAGTCACTAAGCAAGCAGTGGATGCAATCCAAGGCTGTAACTTAATTAAGAAAAAAAAAACGCAGAGGAAAGATTACAGGAAATGCACCATCAATCCCGATGCTTCCCTTCCATCCTCAAGAACCTCCAGGCAACCCCATCTCTGCAGCTTCCCCAGAAAGAGGTCTACAGCAAGTTGTTGGGGTTTCAAAGACATTCGGCTAAGTTCTGGAGCCTGTAACCAACATCTTCAAAAGAAGTTCTGGGAGAAACCATGCTGGACGAAAGGTTGGGGGTCAGAAATTATGGACCAGGACCATAATCCATAGCTCAAGGATCTCAGATGCTGAGGCCTTACACCGAACACAGTACCTAGCCACCATCAAACAGGGTATGGTAGGAAAGCAGAGAGCAGGTGGAACTCATCATGGCTTGTACTTGGACCTCCAATGCATGTTCTTGACATAAAAGAAAGCCCAGCACCTCATACTTATTGGAAAGGCTACTAAGACCAACAAATCTAACCACCCACAATCTATCTCAAAACATCCCTGAGTGACATCAATCCACCCCCAGCAAGGCACATCCTGGAAAAGAGAGCCCACCACTTCTCCAGATCTCTGCTTCTCTTATCAAGCTATTCATTCTCTTAGCAAGGATTTGCTAACATCCATCTGACATCTGCTCTCTTTTCTTTTCTTTTCTATTCCATCCCTTTTTTCTGGGATGATAGGACTCCAGGCTGTGTCCTCTTCTGGGCAACAGATGGGACCCAAGGCATCTCACGTGGACAAGCTAGTTCTTCCCAAACCATCTGCTTCTCTGCTCCAGGGTCAGCATCAAACCCACCAGAGCCATCTGGACCCCTTGCAGATCCTCCACAGCAGAGAAGTCCAGGCACAACAAGACTTGCTATATTTGCTTTGAAAAATATAACATTACTGACCAAAATTGGAGAAGCATGAAGTCCCATCTTCTCTCAATGCATGGTTAGAAAACCAGAGGGCTCAAAGCATTCAAATAGTCACCAGAGGTTCCTGCATTAGTTCGTTGAGGAGAGGTTGATCCAGTCTAGCTGCATTCCCAATGTGCTGGACTACAAATCCCATCACTTTTAGTGATTGATTGTGTTGGCTTAGCAGACAACAAAGCCTACAAAGCAACAGTCTAGAAAATATATTGCGGTAGTTGTCCACCAGATAAACTGTTTAGAAAAAGCCACTTCCGATTCATGCTGGAAACACAAATGACGAAAAGAGGATATTTGATTATGTCTGATGGATTTGTAAAAAAAATAATAAAAAGCTAAAAAATGCATACACTGATTCAGAGGATTCTAAAGATTAATATCCAATTAAGACCAGAGGGTTTTTTTGGGGAGGATTGATAAACAGTGGAGGAAAAAGTCATAGGGATGTTTTCATAATGGGATAATTGCAGCAAGATATTATATCCACAATGGAGGAATGGGTGGTGAAGATGATGGAACTGGCTGAGATGGCCAAATTGACTTCTTGGATCAGAGGAAAGCCAATATCTATCCACCTTTACTGCTGACTGGAAACCCTTTTATGGATTTTGTTTTTTCAGAAATAGCAAAAGACGAACTAATGATTTATGGTTTTTGACGATTAGACAGGATTGATTATAGAAAGAAGAGAAAGTGATGTTTAACCGTAGAGTAAGGGGTACATTTATAATCAGAAGAGCTGTAAAGTAGATTTAAAAAAAAAACCCTGGTCTTTCCAGAAAGTCTGGAGACGAGTGTGGGTTCCGCCTGGTTCCGCAACAATATGACATCACCGAACTGGTTCTGCCCCCCCGCCCCCCCCCACATTATTCTTACCTTTTATTTGGCCCCACCCCCAATCTATTTCTGCCTCCTGAGTCCCAGCTGATGGGCCCTTAAAGAAAAAAACTATTTAAACCCTTGCCTCCGGGCTTCAAAGGGCCGCTCTGCAGCTGATCGGTGGTAAAAGGCAGTTTGGTGGTAGACCGGTGCCTGCAAAAATACATGAGTAGACCGGAGCCTGCAAAAATAAATGGGTAGACCAGTACAGCTCTGCAAGCAGTTAAAAGCCTGGTAGACTAGTACCTCTGCTAAATCCTAAAGAATTGTCACATGACCATCAAGCCACACCCACAAAATAAGCCACGCCCACAGAACCGGTAGTAAAAAATTTAAGAACCCACTCCTGCTGGAGACCCAGCCTCTGGAGCAGGGGTCTCTAACTTTGGCAACTTTAAGACTTGTGGACTTCAACTCCCAGAAAAAGCTGACCAAGGAACTCTGGGAGTTGAAGTCCACAAGTCTTAAAGTTGCCAATTTTGGAGACCCCTGCTCTGGAGGGCATCATGCCAGAGAAAACTGGGGCACCTGCCTTCTCTTGAAACTAAAAACAAACCCAGGAGGATCTTCGACCAAGATGCTACTCAACACTCTTTTCTGGATGGATTGGACAAATTAACCCTCACGACTACTCTTTGCAAAAGTTCCCGTGCCCCCAAACACCTCCCTTTTCGTCTCGGTGACACTAATGTGTTCTTGGAAGCCCAGCTGCCAGTCAGAGAGGCAAAAAGGGTTCGGGCTTCCAATCCTCTTATGCTCCTCCTGGATGGCTGCCAAGAGGCCAAACCACATGCTGCAAGCTGCAGTCATCCATCATCCCGACAATCCCTGTTCCCAGAGAAAGCAGCTTGTCCCTCCCAGCTGGCATTCAGACTTAAAACCTTTGAAGAAAGTCTGGCGTCTTATCCTGCCCCAACGCCCCCTCCCCGCTCCCCAGGGGGTGGGACCATGCTTTCCATTCCTTCGGCCCTTTTGGCAAAGCCAGCTTGAGGTTTTCTGCGTGGGAGCTCCCTGCCCAGCCCAAGGCTAAATAAATAGTGGACATTCCTGAACCCCCGATTCCCAGCTCTTGGTCCCCAAAGGCACCAGGCCTCCTCAAATGGTCGGCATCAACACGCCTTGCAGATGTCTGTGGTGGCTTCTGACGACAGGAGAAGACCTCCGCCATCTTCTTCTGAGAAGAAAGGAACAGCTGGGCCCATTAATTCAAACCCACATCAGCTTGGAAAGGAGGAAAGAGGGGGAACTCCGCATAATGTTGCGAATTGACTCATGTAGGAAAGATGGTGCTGGATCCCTTTGGTAGATCTTCTCTTTCTTCCACTCAAGCTTCTATTGCTGATCACTCTCCCCAAGGCACCAAACATGAGCTTCAAAGGAGCTCGAGTTAAAGTCTATTTCCCTGATCGACAGTCAGTGCTGTGCACAGGTCGTCCTCAAATTTATGGCAGTTGAGCTCAAAATTTCGGTTGCCAGCTGAGACTGTTGTTAAGTGAGCTTTGCCCCATTTTACGAGTTTTTCTTGCAGATGGTCCCCTCCAAGCCTCAGGACCATGCCTAAAATTGCCAGTGGATGATTCCCTGCTGTGCGGGAGATGCTTTAACACAGGGGTCTCCAACCTTGGCAACTTTAAGCTTTGCTGGCTGGGGAATTCTGGGAATTGAAGTCCACCAGGCTTAAAGTTGCCAAGGTTGGAGACCCCTGCTTTAACAAATAGGTTCAACTCATCTGCTGTCACAAATGAACCACAATCCGGGTGAAGCTCATAGATCGAAAGGAAGGTTTTGCAGCCCTTCTACAAGTTCCCCTCGCGACATCTCCTCCGTGCGGTACCAACCACGGATTTTTATCTAGACTTCTTAAACTTGCTTTAGCCAAGGAGATTCCAAATCCTTGGCTCACCCTTCCAAATCCACAGGACCAACCCAGCAACGGCCCTCTCCAGAACGTCTCCCAAGTGCCAAAATGCTTGGTGGTCTTTTATTGCATCAAGAGGAACCGTCCCGCTTGATGGGATTAAACCATGGGATTCATTAAACCACGGGATTAACACCGGATTAGCGCTTCAGACACACAAATACTGCGAGATCACACACCTAGCCTACTCTGCTTCTTCAAAACCAGGTGCGCGGAAGAAGCTTAATGCAATTGGAATTGAACCCCAGATCTTCCTAGGCATCTGGGCCCGTAATTGTCTCATTAGCCATTCCACAAGGGGAAGCATCAAACGCCCACATGCCATGCAAATCTGGCTTTGCAAGATTTATGAGAGAGGCGGGAAGAGGGCCAATAAATCATCCCGGCAGCTTAAAAGTCCAGCAAAGAGAGAAGCCTGAATGGACTCTCCACCCCCACCCCAAAAACACCCCAATCCGATAGTAAAAACCAAGTCCTAAAAACCTAGGACCCGAACTACTCTTGAGTTTCTGGGCAGCCAGCTGTTTATTTCTCCTCTAAAACAATGAACGCTTGCTTTTCCTCATGTCAAAACCACACAGGCACGAGATGCACACAAACACAGAGGCTTCTGGAGAGAGTCCAGTCTCTACTTATCCCAGAGCATTTTTAATCCTCCTTGTAAAGGAGCTGCCAGGAGAAGTTTTTGCAAGCTTACCAGCCAGTCTTCTGGTGTGCCTGCCTGTGTAATTCCAGCCCCGGATTATGTTAACTTGGCTATTTCCATGCAAAGCCTTCGGGAATTCCACCTTCAAGAACTAAGTTTGCTATTCCAGATTCTTCCACTTGACGCAAATCAGCGCAATGCACATTTCGGCTCCTCCAAGCCACTCATTCATTAGAGACCCAGGCTGTTTGCAAAGAAAGGAACCGTTCCTCAGCCCCCTTAAAGCCACTCGGGTCCTCGAATTTAAAAAGCAATCGAGTTTACTAACATGCCCCTCGTAAAGGACACAATTCTTGGGAAAATTCCCATTTAAACACACGAGGAACCAACGAGGCTCGGCGCGTGCACACCAGAGTGAAAATCTGCATGGCCATTGCTCACCGTGTTTTATCTTCCTCCAAATCCAATCACTCGCCCGTTCTTTTCCGGAGAGTTGATCATTTAATAGAACCACGATGCCAAATCCAGGACGGATTGCAAGCTATAAATATGAATCTCCTGTATCTGGCTCGATGGATTTCAGCACCATTACAAACCATCATTTACAGCTCTGTTTTAAAACGGATCGTGGCCCAAGGAAGCAAAAGAGAATGCCACACATCACGGAGAGGAATGCCTTTGGTTGTGCCAGTGAAAGGCGGGCTCATGAGTGGGAATTACCCGCTGCTAAATTCCCACTCTGTGGCTGGAAGGGATGAAATCCAACAGGGTGAAAAATGCACGCCAACTCGGCTCACCTAGAGACACATCTTCCCCTTAACCAGGGGTCAGCAACCTGTGGCTCTGGAGCCGCATGTGGCTCTTTCATTCCTCTGCTGTGGCTCCTTGTCGCTGGTCAGCTCCACAATTGATAGGGATTTCGGTTAGGACAGGTAGAGGAAAAAGGACGCCATGCTAGGAAGAGACTCTATAGTGGGGGAACCGGACTTCTGGTCGGCAGAGGAAAAAGGACACAGCGTTAGGAGGAGACTCTATGGTGGGGGAACAGGTTTTCCGGTCAACTCCATAATTGAACGGGGGGCTTCCGGTTAAGACCTTTGTGGCTCTTTGAGAGTTTAAGGTTGCCGACCCCTGCCCTAAAACCATGTTTTTCAAATTTGGCCATTTTAAGATCGGCGGACTTCAACTTTCAGAATTCCCCAGCCAGATATGATGGCTGGGGAATTCTGGGAGTTGAAATCCACCTATCTTAAGGTTGCTAAAGTTAAGAAACACTCCTTTTAAATGTGGCTCCTGGATGCATTCCTACAGATCTTAGGTTTAGGACATGCTTTCCACAGCAGTGAACCCAAATCCACTTGTATGGCCGGCTGGGGAATTCTGGGAGTTGAAGCCCACCCATCTTAAGATGGCCAAGTCTGAAAAACACTGCCTCAAATCACCACCTTTTAAGAGGGTTTCCCTTATCATCCTGCGTTTCTTTTCAGTGTTTCTCTAGAGAGGCAGCGCTGCAGCTCAATTTCAAATAACAGAAAATATGGTTCCCTCCATCCAGATATCTGGATCTGCAAGATTTCCAAGAGGGTCACCATTCATAGTTATTTGCAAAGACCCCAAACTAACCCAGCTTTGTTACAAACTCTTGCTCACACAACCTATCATGCCGGTTTCACCATGGTTTCACCCCTTGGTGCGTCGAGCGTTAGCTAAGTCAATCTTGAATGCATCGAACGAACGGTTGCGATGCAGGCTCTTTTTTCCCAAAACCCAGCCCTCTTTCCTCTCGCCACCCTTCCAATTCTTGTCTTCCCTCGAGTGGAAAAGAGGGATGAGCAGGCGAAGCAGATGAGGGAGAATTTCTGCTGAGGGCAGCAAAATTCCGCCCAGCCAACGAAATGAGAGATCTTCACAGCTCATCTACGTTGATTACCAGCCAACCCCAAACGACAGAAATGAAGTCATTCGGATAGCAGAGACACGCCACTATATGGAAGTACAGGTAGTTCTCGACTTACAACAGTTCGTTTAGTGACCCTTCAAAGCTACGACAGCACTGGAAAAAGTGACTTATGACCAATGGTGGTTTAGCAAGGGGTTCTCTGCCTGGTTGCTGGGTGGGCGTAGCCTAGTCTGACTCCTGCACCATGGTGTGTGGGGGGGGTGTTTTTGCCCTCCCCAGGCTCCGGAGGCTTTTTTCGAGCCTCCGGGAAGGTGAAAACGGCCTCCCCAGAAATGGGCCCGGCCTTCCTGAACTTCTGGTAGGCTCATTTTAGTGCACGCACACTTTAGACACGCAGTCCAGAAACGGTTAGCCATCACTGGTGTAGGGTCTCCTGCTTGGGCGGGGGGGGTTGGACTAGATGACCCACAAGGTCCCTTCTAACTCTGTTAATCTGTTAAAGCAGAAATATTTTCTGCTCTCTCTCTCTCAAAAAAAAAGCATCTGCAATCCAATTACCCAAGGAAGTTGCCTTCTCCCTCTAATCCATTCTCCCCCTAATAACCCCCAGATGCTTGTTAACGCTTCAGATACGCAAGCAGATGTCTGCAGCGGGGAGATAATCCCCAAATTGCCTCTGCTCCAGAAAGTGCCACGTGGGTGAAGTTTTCACCACGGATGAAACTGGGATGCCCATTTCAACTGACAACTGGAAAGCAAACTTGGCTGATTAGATGCTTTTGCCAGCAGGAGCTGCGTGCACAAACCATAACGATGATGGGGTGGGGGTGGGGGGGTGTCTCTTAAGATAGTTGAACTTCAACACCCAGAGTCCCTGCTAAAAGACCTGGCAGCTAAGGATTCTGGGAGTTGAAGTCCAGCACTAGAGAAGGCCTGCTGCACTAAGCCCAGAGAAACACCAGGTGGCTTAGAACAGAGTTTCCTAAGCATAAGGACTTCCAGTTGTGTGGACTTCAAATCCCAGAATTCCACAGTTCTATTGCTGAGAATTCTGGAAGTTTGAATGTGCCAAGATATGGAGGAGTGGTGCGGCGGCCTAGAGGTGGAGCTCTCGCCTCACAATCAGGAGGCTGTGAGTTCGATCCTAGGTAGAGGCAGATATTTCTCTCTCTGGGCACACGGAGAATGTATCTGCAGAACAAAACTCTGCATTGGCGATGGGAAGGGCATCGGGCCATTAAAACACTCCGCTAGCTCCATTCAGTTGCTCAGACTCCACCCCGCAAGGGATTACGTGGTCGTCAAAAGGAGATGATGAAATGTGCTGAGATAAGGAAAAATACAGAATAACAGAGTTGGAAGAGACCTTGTAAATCAGTGTTTCTCAACCTTGGTAGCTTGAAGATGGGCAGCACTGACTGGGGGATTCTGGGAGTTGAAGTCCACCCATCTTCAAGCTTCCAAGGTTGAGAAACACTGTTGTAAGTCATCTAGTCCAACCCCCCGCCCAAGCAGGAGATCCTACACCATTTCTGACAAATGGCAGTTCAATCTCTTCTTGAAAATCTCAAGTGATGAAGCTCCCACAACTTCTGAAGGCAACTTCTGTTCCATGGATTGAGGGTTCTCATTGTCAGAAAATTTCTCATTTTCAGGTTGAATCTCTCCTTGGTCAGTTTCCACCCATTATTCCTTGTCTGGCCTTCGGGTGCCTTGGAAAATAGCTTGACTCTCCCTCTTTGTGGCAGCCCCTCAAATATTGGAAGATGCTATCCTGTCTCCCCTGGTCCTTCTGTTCACTAGAGTAGCCAGGCCCAGTTCTTGCAACCGTTCATCGTATGTTTTAATCTCCAGTCCCCTCATCATCCTGGTTGCTCTTCTCTGCACTTTTTGTAGAGTCTCAATATCCTTTTTTATAGTGTGGTGACCAAAACTGGATGCAGTACTCTAGGTGTGGTCTTACTAAGGCTTTATTGAGTGATATTAATATCTCGCTTGATCTTGACTGTATCCCTCTATTAATGCAATTTAGGATTAATGCATTGGCTTTTTTTGGCTGCCGCTGCACACTCATATTTAGCTGGTTGTCCACTAAGACTCCAAGATCCCTCTTCACAGTTACTGCTAGTAAGCCTGGTTTCACCCAATCTATATGTCTACTTTTGGTTTTTCTTTTCTCTCCTCCCTAAGCAGCAAAGAGTGCCCAGGTGGCATCGGTGAAACTCCTGGCTAGCAAACAGGAGGACAAAAAATTCCCTTCTTCGCCTGAACTCTGAGAAGGGACATTTGCTGAATTCCACCCTCCAGCTGCCGGGCGGTTCAAATCGACGACATCAAGAAACAGAGAAAAGTGCAGCCAACAGGTGTGAGGAGGAGGAGAGGGGGGGCGCAAATGCCTGTTTCACACCCAGGTTTCCTTTTTTAGCACGCACAAGCTGCAGTGACAATAATTGCTTGTCAAGTAGACAGTTTTTCGGGGAAGGTGCCACCGTGGCTGTGAAGTGGCTGTGCAGTTATTATATTAAATCATAATACAAGAAAGGAAAAGTGGGTGATGAAACTCCCTTTTTTTGTTGTTATCTCGGGTGTCTCTCCAGAGGCAGAAACATATGTACACGGTTCGGCACAGCTGGAAAGTGGCTTCTGCTTAAGCCCAGATGTCATAAACAAGGGGGAAGGGGTATCATACCTTACATTAAACCATGTTTAATGGTTTAATATAAGAATAAGTCTCAAAGAGATGGGTTCCTACAGAAGCTGCCTAGAACCTCTGAAAAAATGGGCAACGGACAAGTCATATTGCTACACTAATAGAATAGCATAACAGAGTTGGAAGGGACCTTGGAGGTCTTCTAGTCCAACCCCCTGCCCAGGCAGGAAACCCTACACCACTTCAGACAAATGGTTAGCCAACCTCTTCTTAAAAACTTCCAGTGTTGGAGCCTTCACAACCTCTGGAGGTAAGTTGTTCCTCTGATTAATTGTTCTGTCAGGAAATTTCTCCTTAGTTCTAGGTTGCTTCTCTCCTTGATGAGTTTCCACCCATTGCTTCTTGTCCTGCCCTCAGGTGCTTTGGAGAATAGCTTGACTCCCTCTTCTTTGGGGCAGCCCCTCAAATATTGGAAGACTGCTATCATGTCTCCCCTGGTCCTTCTTTTCATCAGACTAGACATACTCAGTTCCTGCAATCATTCTTCATATGTTTTAGCCTCCAGTCCCCTAATCCTCTTTGTTGCTCTTCTCTGCACTCTTTCTAGAGTCTCCACATCTTTTTTACATCGTGGCAACCAAAACTGGATGCAGTATTCCAATATTTCACTGAATAAACCATAATTTACAAATCAATAAGGGGTCCTTGATGGTCTCTGAGCTTAGCTGTTTTCTTGCAGATGTTTCATGACCCAAACATTGATGTGGTTACCTAGTTTGGTAATGAAACGTCTGCAAGAAAACAATCCAGCTCAGAGAGCCCCAAGGACCCCGCATGCCAGCCCCAAGCTACAAATATTCTCTTTTTATCGGTATGAATCAATCACTCTAACACCAGCACATCAAACTCAGCCTGCAAATTAAAATATGTCTTCCCAGGTTCATATTTTAATGCCTTTATATTCCAATGTCTATTTACATTTACTGAGCAGACTTCAATGCCATGGACTCCCTCTGCATTCAGATGTTACCCCTGAACGAAGAGACCCATCCAATGTTTCAATGTTCACAGAAATTCAAAACTTATGTCCTGTGCACGATGAAGTAATTGACAAATTCATGTCCTTGGATGCAAATGAAGTCAGATATGCAGTTTGTGAGTCACGTCAATTATATCCATGTTCAACAGATCTTTGAATGTGAGAATCCCCTATCCCAGGTGGACCCTTTAAACAGGCAATACAGTTTCCGTTTAGACGCAGTCATTCCCACCCCAGAGCAACAAGCAAAGTTCAGAGTTTCCACCTCAACCAGTTTATACTCACGACAACCCTGCGAGGTAGGTTAGGCCTCAAGTAACTGGCTCAAAATCACCCAGTGAATTTTTATAACCCAGCAAAATTCTCAGCTCTACTTCTCCAATATTCTAACTGCGGCAGTGACCAACATTGTCTGCGCATGGAAAGGAAGGCCTAAGGCAGCTCTATGATTTCCCCCAGGGATCACACATGTGGCTACTTCAAAGTTTAACTGCTCCAAGCAAAACCAGATTTAATTCAAGCCCCTTTTTATTCCGTTACACCATTATTTAGAAACAGCCTGATCTCAGGCGAGAGAGTTATTGGGGTCGTACTTTTTCCTAAAACGTAACCTGATTTAATCCCAGTTTGCTGAACAAAAAGCTATTGACGACTGGGTCCATGCAACACGCACTAAACCATAAATGAAAGTTTATAAACCAGAATGGCAGCCTACATCACCCAAAGTTAAATAAATCACAGTGGGGGCTTAGTGTGTTTTGTAGAATCGAGCATGGCCTACTCTGCAAGGTTGTTGTGAGAGTGAACAGGAACCGCTCTTAAGTCACCCTTTTGGCATCACGCATGGAACACTGTGTGATTTTTTTGCAGCAAAATTATGCTCAGAAATGCAGATAAACCAACATTTTAAAGTAGGGGAGGGTGAGAACTCTGTGTGTGTGTGAGAGAGAGAGAGAGAGAGAGAGAGAGAGAATCTTGTGTGGTTGGTAAGTCTGTCTTACCTATAAATCCTGCAAGACTTTCCATAAATAATGCAATAATAAACACAGAGCACACAATCCATCTTGGGTTGATCCCTTAAACACAGGCCTTTCATCACAAAATTCTTTCTAACACACACAATCTGGCCAGTATACAACTAGACACTTTGTTACATTCCAGATATCCTCTTACATTGCTCCTCTTACAGCTGGGTCACCCCCTTTTTCCATTTCACATCTCCCCCAAAGGCCGAGCTAGCTCTCAGCTCTCAGGTTCAACCTATTACTATTACTATTACTATTACTATTACTATTACTATTACTAGTGTTTGTTTGCAGCTTGAATGGTGCTTCGAGGCAAATCCAACCTATCCATTTCTCACATCAGGAAAGCTAAAAGGGCATCGGGAGGGGTGGGAAGAAAAATCTCGAAGCGCATCTGGCTAAAAAGGGGATTCGAAGATGCTCAGCACCAAGGATACCTTCAGCCAGGTGCCAACCTAACAAGCAGGCATGGAATTAAGATTTACGGAGAGGCATCCACAGACCATCTTTCCAAGACGGGAGTCCCTCAAGGAGAACAAACCTGGCTTAAAGGGTGAAAACGGCTCTTTTGTAGGTCAAGCCCTTGCGAGGGGCTCCGTTAAACCAGCATCAATTCGGTTTCCCTGCTGGAGTCCGAGGCCAAAAGGGAGAAGAGCTTTGCTGGATAAACCAGAGGCGGCAGCTGCCATAGAAAGGCCACAAAAGGCTGGATTGTGTTGTGGTTCAGAGCTCCTTCAGCTCTGGACTGAAGGAGGCCAAAGCAATGGGAAAAACCACCCACAAACTTCCCAGCCAAGCAGCACTGAAAAACTCAGACCAGATTCCACCACGGGAGGAAAAGGGGTGGGGGGGCTTCCCAAGAGAGGGGGGGGGGAAAGGCCCCTTAAAAACCTGGCGCCCAGCAGCACCTCCAACAGCAGCTCCAAAGAGAAACTGCGGGGTCCCCCCAGGAGGTTCTCCCCCCCCAGCCCCTCTGAGTTTGGAGGCTTTGGGCCACGAAGTCCAAGAAGGCCATGATGCAGTATTTAGCTTCTCCCCCCAACCCCCCCCCTCCCCAGCAAGAAAACAAAGGGGGACCAATGTTGACTTGTTTCCAAGACGGGACAGAAGAGTTGAGCAGGGGAAGCCACCAGCAGAGGCAGCCGCGGGGGTCGCTCCTTCCGGCCGGGCGCGGGGCAGGAGGCTGTGGGGACCCCCATCTAGGGGCAGGTGGGGGGATGCAAGGGAACCCCTCCCCTCCCCTCCCCTTGCACAGGACCCCGTCTCGCCCCCTCCCCTCGTACGGGACCCTCTCTCCTCCCCACTCCTCCCCTACCCTGGCATGGGACCCTCTCCCCTCCCCTCTCCTTCCCTGCTCTGTCCTCCCCTTGCACGGGACCCCGTCTCGTCCTCTTCCCTCCCCTGGCACGGGACCCCCTCTCCTCTCTTCCCCTCCCCACCCCTGCCCTGCCCTCCCGGGCGTCGGCTGTCCCTACCGGCTGGGCCGGAGCCGGGCGTCGCGCTTGCTGTCCAGCAGGGCCGGCACGCAGTTGGTGAGCTCGGTCCAGTCGGCGTGGAGGCCGCAGCTCCAGCCGGTGGAGAAGCGCGAGAAGAGCCAGGTCTCGCGCTTGCCGGGCCGCAGGCAGGTGCACTTCTTCTGGCCGGCGCGGCACTGGCAGGGCTGGGCCAGCTGGATGTTGCGCACCAGGTGCCGCCCGAAGGTGGTGCCGCCCGTCTTCTGGATGTGCAGGAAGACCATCAGGTCGTCGCCCGCGATGCGGAAGTCCACGCGGCGCAGCAGCTCCGCCGCCGAGAAGTTCAGCCGCGGCACGAAGCGCGCGGGGCTCCCGTCCTCCGCCCGGTAAGGGTCCCCCGCCGGCCCCGAGCCAGAGCCGCCGCCGCCGCCAGAGCCGCCGGCCGGCCGCCGCCGCAGCCCCAGCCCCAGCCCCAGCCGGCACTGGCTGCCCGGACACACGTACTGCAGCACCAGCCCGCCGAAGAGCAGCAGCCCCAGCAGCAGCGCCGCCAGCCCCCGGTGCCAGCGCTCCTCCATGGCCAGGCCGGCGCATCGCCCCCGCCGCCCACGGGACCCTCACCGCCGCCCCATCGCCGCCCCCGCCCCGCCAGCCCCGCCGGACGAGGACGAGGAGGAGGAGGAGGAGGGGGACCAGCCAGCCAGCCCAGCCGCCGCCGCCGCCGCTTCCCGAGACGCCGCCGCCGCCGCCGCTCGGCCCGCCCGCTGCGGCTCCAGCGCCCGCCCCCGGCCCGCCCTCGCCGCCCACACCCCGCCCAGCCCCGGCCGCGCCGCCCGAGCCTTTGTCCGCCCCGGCGCGCTCCTGCCTCCGCTCCGCAGCCAGCCCGGGACCCCCTCTGCGCGCCCCCCCCCCTCCGGCCACGCCCGGCCCCCCCCCCGCGGCCCTCCGGCCAGGCACGCCCCCTCCCAGGTGAGCATCTGGCCAGGTGTGCCCCCTCCAAGTAACCCCCCCAACTAGGCCTGCCCCTCTCCATTGACCCTCCTCCAGACACGCTGCGTTCTTGGGCGCCTCCCTGCGGAGAAGGAGGAAGGGTCGTCCCAGGGAAGAGTCTTGCCCCAGTTACCAAACCAGGGACCCCCGCGATGGAGCCTCGTCCCGGGCAGGGTCTTCAAGCGGACAGTGTGGCCGGGAAAGGTAGAGTGGTGCTGTGCCTGGAGGTTTCTTTGGAAAGGGGGGGGGCTGTCCCAGCAGGGCTGAAAGGTGAGAGGGGCTCACCTGGCCTGTCTTTTGCCCAGCAGCAGCTGAGGGAGGGTCTCCCATTGGTATCAGGATTTCTACTCCTCTATTAATGCCGGTTCCCAAGCAAAGCCCCCCCCACTCCAGACCCTTTTTCTCTGGGCTGGGGGCTGACATCTTGATGCCCTCAGGGTGTCCCCCAGATCAGAGTGCTCGTTCTGCCTTAACCCAGCACAGAAGCTGCAACTCTGTTTCAACCTTCTCTTTTTTATCTTTTAAAAATTACTAATTGTTTGCATTTTGTTTTTCTTAGGCTGGTCTCTGACCCTGACAGAGATGCTCACTGCTAACTTTCTCAGCACCTTTCCTGAGCGGATGTGGGGGTCAGCACCGTCAGCATTTGGCTTTAAATAAACAGTGGCTTAATAAACAACCCTGGCTTACAAACCCTGTGGTTGCACAATAGGGGGAACGAATTCCATGGGCAGGGGCACCTCTTCACAGGGTCGTGTGGTGCTTCCCTCCATGACGCACCTCGAAGAGGTTATGCTCACTAATTAAAAAGCAAAAGGTGAATTAGAGCAGCATAAAAAGAATTCCAATTGAAAGGCAAGTGGGCACAAGGGCCGACATTAAGTCCTCAAACGTGTCATCACAGAAACCCTACAAATATTTGAGGATTTGTCTACAGGAAGGAAGGAAGGAAGGAAGATGAGAAGAAAAGGAAGAGGGGAGAGAGGGGAAGGAAAAAGAGAAGGAAGGAAGGAAGAAGAAAAAAGGAAGGTGTGAGAGGGAAGGAAGAAAAAAGAGAAAGAGGGAAGGAAGTGAGGAAGGAAGGAAGAAGTGAGGGAAAGGGAAGGAAGGAAGGAAGATGAGAAAGAAGGAAAAGAAAGTAGGACAAAGGGAAAGAAGGGGAAAAAAGGAAGGAAACAGAAAAATGGATGGAAGGAAAGAAAAAGAAAAGGGAAGGAAGGTAAGAGAAAGGGAGAAGGAAGGAAGAAAAAAGTGAGGGAATGAGAAAAGGAAGGGAAGGAAGGAAGAAAAAAGATAGAGGGAAAGAAGGAAGGAAGGAAGGAAGGTTCCATGAGTTTCTGGATTCAGGTTTTTCCCTTCCAGGCTGAGCTGTCCAGGGTGACTCTTGCTCCGTCCATGCTGTGATGGACCTCCACATCTGGCTGGTCTAAGCAGCTCTTTCCCCCTTGGGGAAACTGGGAGCTCGAAGAAAGTGAGACATCAGAATTGGGGGGGGGGGGGGGGGACGGGACTCCTCACCCATGCAATAACACCAGAGGAGATGACTAATAATCCCTTGCGGTGCAGCCGTCTGTGGTTGGCTGGCTAACGCAGGCAGATTGCAGAGCCAGAGAGAAATTTAGGGACGAAAAGAAGCTGGATTAATTCAGTGTAGGAATATCCGCTTTAACGGCCTGGCTCTGGTTCTGAGGATGCCAGGGGGTTGCCCCAAAAGAACAGGCCTCTCCTGGCTGCCATCCTGCTCCTGCTCCATCTGGTCTCCAGGTCTTGGGACAAAAATCACATCCCCTTTCTTTCTCCAAATTTGCACCCTGGCCTTACAGATTAACAGAGTTGGAAGGGACCTTGTAAATCATCTAGTCCAACCCCCCCTCGCCCAAGCAGGAGACCCTACACCATTTCTGACAGATGGCAGTCCAGTCTCTTCTTGAAAGCCTCCAGGGATGAAGCTCCCACAACTTCCGAAGGCGACTTCTGTTCCATGGGTTGATGGTTCTCACGGTCAGAAAATTCCTCCTTATTTCCAGGTTGAATCTCTCCTTGATCAGTTTCCACCCATTGTTCCTTGTCTGGCCTTCGGGTGCTTTGGAGAATAGCTTGACCCCCTTCCTCCTCTCTGTGGCAGCCCCTCAAATATTGGAAGATGCTCTCATGTCTCCCCTGGTCCTTCTCTTCTCTAGACTAGCCGTGTCCAGTTCCTGCAACCGTTTGTCACATGTTTAGCCTCCAGTGCCCTAATCCTCCTGATTGCTCTCCTCTGCACTCTTTCTAGAGTCTCAATATCATTTTTATAGTGTGGTGACCAAAACTGGATGCAAGACTCTAGGTGTGGTCTTACTAAGGCTTTATAGAGCGGTATTAGTACCTCAACTTGAACTTGATTGAATCCCTCTGCTCTGCCCCTGTGGAACTCCCTGACGCTGGAGACATCCTGGTTGTGGCTATCCTTGTGGGGAACCCAAGCCCTTCTGCATCCCTTCGCAGAAGAGAAGAAGGCAGACCCTTCCATGGATGAAAACGTTCGCAGTGCCAAGACGATGGCAGCGGTGCCCGTTCTCCAGTCCCGCTTGGATCCTCCAGTCCTTGGGGGCACCAACTCTGCCCAACCACCTTCCTTTTTTTTTTTCCAGGAGACATGGCAAAACGAACCGCTCCTTCCTCACACACGTCCCTCTGGGGGACAGGGAGCAATGGCTCCTGCAGCTCTCCCTTGGCGACGCTATTTACCCTGTGAGCTGAGAGGGCTGCCAGAGGACCCGAGGATGGGCTGGCCCTTGGAGGGAGGCCAGGCCGCTTGGACTTCTGTCAAGCCCTGAATAGATGAGCCTCGTCCGTCTCTGCTCTTCACGGCAGCACGAAACGGGCCGCAGAAATGCTGATCCATCACCTTCACTCCTTGAATGAGGCAGCCAGGACAAGAGGAGGCGGGGCTTCCGTTCCCCTCCTGGCTCCCGGAATGACCCTTCGGTCTCCAGGGTGGTGGTGGTGGTGGAGGAGGAGGAGGAGGAGGGAGGAAAATCAAGATTTTTTTTTCCAATCTCCGTGCCCGCCCATCCTTTGTTTCGCCAAGAAGAAATATGAGCTTTAGCATTGCTCAGTGTGTCCTTCCCCAGGAGGTGACCTCCAGTTCAGAGGTGGGATTCACTTACCTTCCCTCCCGGTTCGCAAATGTGAGCGCACGTGCCACCTCTGCGCATGTGGGCAGCCTTCTGCGTATGTGCAGTAGTCACGCATTACATCCGGGTGGGTGGGCGGAGCCTCCCGCAGTCGCCGCTACCGGTTTGTGTGATCCAGACCGAACTGGCTGAATCCCACCACTGCTCCAGTTCTCTTCGGCTTCTGGTCCTACAATCCCCTGGGCCAAACACATCTGGAGGACACCGGATTGAGGTTCAACACATCTGAAGGATGATTGGGGAGGGGCTAGGAATATTAAGAGGGGCTCAGGTCCCTTTAGAACAGCTTTCCAAAATGGGACCCAATTGCAAAAGACAAAAGAACGGGTCCAAGCCGTGAGAATAACAGAGTTGGAAGGGACCTTTGAGGTCTTCTAGACTAGTCCTTCTAGTTCTAACCCCCTGCTCAGGCAGGAAATCCTATGCCATGTCACACAAATGGTTGAAATGAGAAGGGGGATCCTTTTCTCCCAGGGGGCAGCAAAATGTAGCCTTCCCCTCCTGAGAAGCCTGCGGAGTTGGATCGGCTTAAATTCACCTTTGGCAAGGCTTCATTAAAAAGAAAAATAGAAAAAGGACTTTGTAGATGTCAGCCGTATGAGGGAGACCAGGCCAAGAAACAAACACAGTGTAGACCTAAAGCTATTTTTATTAGAATAGCTGTAGCGACAGAATTTGGCATGGCTTACGTTTCCCTTCCTGTTTCTCTTAATCTTCATGCCTGGTGGGGGAGGGGTCTTCCTAATCCTCACCTTGCACCTTGTTTACCTACTCCTTGTCTTAATAATGAATCTCCTTTTACTCTAGAACACCCAACACCTGAAAGAAGCTCTGCTTGATAGAATAGCATGGACAGGACTTGCTTATAAAGGCGCCCAGAGTCAGACAGGACTGAATAGTTAAAACCACTACTACTACTTTACTCTAGAGTTTTAGAGTACCACTACTACTACTTTACTCTAGAGTTTTAGAGTACCACTACTACTACTTTACTCTAGAATTTTAGAGTACCACTACTACTACTTTACTCTAGAGTTCAGGGGCGGGTTTCAAAACCCATCGCTACCTGTTCACTTGTGGGTGTGCGCGCATGCACAGAAGCATCCAGGCGAGTGGGCGGAGCCTCCTGCTGCCGCCACTACCGGTTTGCCAGATCCAGGGCAAACCAGTAGCAACCCACCACTGCTAGAGTTTCTCCTAACCTTGCTCTGCCACAAAGACGCATCCTACGGCATCTCAACACCTTCTCCATTCCTAGGTGCCACCCCAGAGCACTCCAGGCCTGTCTGGACCCCAAACTTCACCCACATTTAAAAGCCAGACATCACACACACACCCTCACTCTCGGATGCCAGATCCTTCCTCCCTGCAGCTTGCAACCTCAGCCCCTCCCCCCCTCCGGCCAGCTTGGAGATAAAAATGCCCTACTAGCAAAGTAGTAGGAAGAACCGCCAGCCTTGCATAACTGAGAACTCCCATTCAGCAGGAATTACATCACCTCCGAGAAAGGAGCTGTTGGAACAGCTGAAAAATATGAGTTGGGTCCAAGTGGCATTTTCCTGATAGGAAGAAAACCAGGAGGCTGGGGGAGAACCTCTGTGCCTGTGTGTGTTCTCTGAGTGTGTGTACGTTTCCTCTGTGTGTGTGTGTGAATTTGCACCTCTGCCAAGGTGCAGTGGGAAGCCTAGATGCTCCAGTTAAACCAGTATTAAAAAACATTTAATAGCAATAGCACTTAGACTTGTATACCGCTTCACAGTGCTTTACTCTCAGCCGTTTATAGAGTCAGCCTCTTGCCCTCAACAATTTGGGTCCTCATTTTACCCTCCTCAAGAAGGACGGAAGGCTGAGTCAACCTCGCGCCGGTTAGGATTGAACCGCTGGCAGTGGGCAGAATTAGCCTGCAATACTGCACTCTAACCACTGCACCACCACGGCTTTAAATACATTTTTATAAGCTTAAATACATTTTTATATGGTTTTTATGTTTTGTTTTGTTTTTTTAAAAAATGTGCATTGCCCACAGTCGCTCTGTGAGGGAGATCGTTGGTCTCTAGATTTGATAAAAATAAACAATATATTTTGTTTATATGTGTATACTGTGTATACACGTACAATTTTTTGATTTATATGCCGTCCTTCTCCGGAGACTCAGGGCAGCTTACAATGCGTTAAGCAATAGCCTTCATACTTTTGTATATTTATACAAAGTCAGCTTATTGCCCCCACAATCTGGGTTCTCATTTTACCTACCTTTGAAAAGATGGAAGGCTGAGTCAACCTTGAGCCTGGTGAGATTAGAAGTTGCAGTAATTGCAGGCAGCTGAATGTTAATCACAGTGCTTTAGTCTACTGCGCCACTATAATGACAATAAAGTTATTTATTTATTATTTATATAATTTGGGCCCTATGGTGTTCAGTATGATTTTAACTTCAGCCACAGAGGAAACCCAAATTTGTGGTTTGTAGATTGTGGTTCACCGTTCGTCAGAATGTGCAGAACCGGTTAGCTGTGGTTTATTCAATAAAGCCCTGTGCATCCAGCCCCAGGCTCTTCATTTAAGCAACTTTCCCAAAACCTACCTTCTGGATCGAGGGGCCTGGCCACAGAGAACCCAAACTTCACCCCCAAACGGAGTAAAATCCAGCATTCTCAAACTTTTAGCAGCTCATTTTTGCTCTCAAATCACACCTCACGAGAACATTTGCATCCGTTTTTAACATCTGAATCCCAAAAATAGAGATTTCATGAATTATGAACCATACAGATTTATTTTTATTTATTTTTTAAAAAAATTGCTTCTTGTTTTGGGGTGTTTTTCAAGCGAAATCAAAAATAGTCCTTTAGAAGTGGCGGATAGAAATCTGCTGCAGGGACTTACAACCTCTCCCGCTATCTTGGGAACACCTAATGAACCAAATTATTGTTGGGGAAAAAAAAAAACCCAAGCAGGGCCGAGAGGCAGGTGAAGAAAAGGTTTTTGCCGGATTCCTCTGATCCTGTCTTAGAAAGAGGTCGGTTCGGGATGCCTGGAGCAACCTTTAACATGTCTGCTATCTCCAAGGGAGCCTCTATTTGCATTTTCAAAGCAGCTAGTCATCTTGGAGACACGACTTTTGTCTGCAGCCTCAAGATTTGCTCTTTGGACTGGAGAGGGAGGGAAAAAGCCCAAGTAAACAAGCCAGCTCCCCCAGCTCCCAACACAGGAGCAGAAAAAGGACACCATAAGGTGATCTGTCAAACGTTTGCAAGCAAAAATACCTGCGGGCGGCAGAGAACATAATGAAAATGCCATCAAAGGGAGGATTGGTCTTTTGGGAAGCGAGACAGATTAGAGATCTCCGATTGGCTGAACTCCCTGTACTTCAAATCAGCAGGCCTAGTGGGGAGGGACGAGGGAAGCTGTAATTCAGCCACAAAAACACAAGATTCTCAGCCAGGCCTTTGGTCAGAACATCGCAAGTGGCCTCACGCCGAAAGGGTTGGCTTCCTAGGAGAGATGGTCCTTCCAAATTTGGCTGAATCAGGATGGGGCTCAGAAGCTTGTAAGCAGGCTGGATCAGGGGTGGGATTCAGCCAATTTGAACGAACCGGATGCTAATTTTACATCTGGTTCGTCGAACCGGTAGTTGCAAGGACTGACTGGCCCCGTCCACCCCTCCCAGGAGTCTCCACGCAGCCCGTTTTGGATGCCAGGTAAGTACCTGCGTGGAGGCTCTGGGAGAGCAAAAAACAGGCCTTCCAGAAATCTGGAAACGGGCTTGTTTCCGGCCTCTGGAGGGCCTGCAGAGCCCAGGGAGATCGTTTTCACCCTCCTGAAGGCTCGAGAAAGCCTCCGGAACTGCAGGAGGCCGAGTAGGCCACGCCCACCATGGCCACGCCCACCCAGCAACTAGGCAGAGAACCGGTTGCTAAAATTTTTGAATCCCACCCCTGGGCTGGATCCTTGGACGGGGGCACCTCCTAGACTGACAAACAATCATCTCAAGACAAACCAACATTCAGAAACTCACCAAGAGCTGAGATCAATTCAGATGCTTTGCCATTTCAATCCTGGACCAAAAAACCCGAAAAACCTGGAAAAAAAAGAGAACAGAAGATTGAGCAACTTACGGACGAAGTGAAGGAGGGATAGAAATTAAACCCACCGCGCTCATTCTCAACTTATTTAGGATATCCAGTTTGCAAGTCAAACAACACATTGAATTTCTAACAGAGAAACCCAAGAGCCCTTCGTAAATCAGTTCACGCAGGTGGGAAACAGCCCTGTGGGGTTGTTGGGAAGCCCAGAATTCGAACTGCTGGGAGAAATAAAAGCGAACCTTCACAGAATTCACCCCAGGAACCAGAGCTTGGCTAACCAGGGTTTATTAATCGCCATTGACTCCATTCAGACAATCCGCTAAACCCAGCCACTTTTCAGCGCTGCAGGACGGCAACGGCTGGGGAGGATTGGCAGCCATCCTTGGGGTTTTAATTAGCAGCACTTCTTCAACGTGATTATTTTGCTGCAAACTGGCACCAGCAACTCTCTTTCTGCCAAATGCCGAAGGATTTCAGAGAGCTGATGATGTTTCTGCTGCCGCCAGACATCCTGGTCTTAAAAGCCGCCTTCTCCCTCGGCTGGGCATCTGAAAGCCTCATTCTGCAGTTGGCATCTTGGTGGTGGTGGGGGGGCAGGAGGAGAAGAAGAAAAAAATATATTCTCCCAACTTCCTGGGACGGTGTGGGATTAATTACTCCCCAAATCTTATTAGGTCTTGAACACGGCGCTGCAGCCGTGGCTGATGGGACCCTGGCATCCATTGGAAAGAGATTACCGTTAATTAATTTAACTCGTCTGCAAAGAGAGACGTTGGCCGTGCCTTCGTTCCCGCCATCTGGCAGGCTCTCAAGAAAATGCATGGATTTCAAAGCACACAGGGACATGCAAACAGTTCAGCACAATCTGCTTGCTGTTGGGGAAAAAAAATCCACAATTATGTTCCTTTTTCCAAAAATGGCGTTTCTTTCAAGCACATGGTAGCGAGGGGGAGCCTGGAAGAAAATAGCAATAGCACTAACAGACTTATATGCCGCTTCACAGTGCTTTTACAGCCCTCTCTAAGTGGTTTATAAAGTCAGCCTATGGCCTCCAACAATCTGGGTCCTCATTCTACCAAGGATGGAAGCAGGGATGAAATCCAGCAGGGGTGAAATGCTCCCGGTTCAGACCAGATCAGACGATCTGGTAGCGATTGTGGCAGGTGGTTCGGAGAACCGGTAGCGATGGTGGCACGAGGCTCTGCCCACCCACCCAGGTGTCGTTACTTCCTGGTTTTAACCAGGAAGTAATGTGTTTTTTATCCTCTGCGCATGTGCAGAAGGTTTTGCCCATGTGGCACATGCACTTCCAATAAGGAAGGTAAGTAGATTTCACCCCTGGTCCTATCTACCCACAAAAATAGCCGAGAGAGGCACTGCTGTTTTTGTTATTGCCCCCTTTCGAGAGGCAACTGAGAAGAGAACAGCAGGTCCTCCGTTTTCCCCCCTGCCAAATCCCAACATCTAAAGTGACAGGAGGGAAACATTATTCTCAGTCCAGAGGCCAGTAATGAGTCTAGCTGTAGTTAATCAACAGTATTGATTTTCTTCAGCGTCAAGGCCTTTCAATCCAGGGACGTGTTGTGCTGGCTTTGCATACGTTCGGAGGGAGAGTTCTCAAAGTCCCGTGTTATGGGAGCTCAGACTTACACAGTGGTTTACCCCAGACTTAGGAGGCAATTGCGGTTGAGTGGAACATCAAAGGATTGTTCCTGGGCCTTGATAATCCTGGTTAACTGCAAGATATCTCCCTTAGGAGCCAATTTTGATCCACAAGCATGACTTAATTCAGGAAAGGAGACAAGGAGGTTAGACGTGAATACTTTCTTCTAATAGTGTTTCTCAACTGAATAGAATAGAATAGAATAGAATAGAATAGAATAGAATAGAATAGA
>WNWU01000055.1:1466421-1489401 GCA_012654045.1 Ptyas mucosa
GACCCCTGCCCTACACTATTTCAGACAAATGTTTGTCCAATCTCTTCTTTAAAATCTCCAGTGTTGGAGCACCCACAACTTCTAGAGGCAAGCTGTTCCATTGGTTATTTTTTCCTCACTGTTAGGAAATTTCTCCTTATTTCTAGGTTGCTTCTCTCCTTGATTAGTTTCCATCTGTTGCTTCTTGTCCTGCCTTCTGGTGCTTTGGAAAATAGCTTGATCAAGAGAGGAAATGTGTCAGAATTCGTTGCAAAAATGAAATCCAGAAACACACACAGATAACTGATTCAGCTGGATTCATTAACTTCTTTATATACATAATAACAGATGAAGTATTTACAATACCAATAGTTGATTCTTCCAATGTGGTAGAAGTTACAGCACCAGGCAGGAGAGAACAATTAGTTTCATTTCAGCAGAGCAGACAGCATGCACAGACGGCTTAGTTTCAGTTTCAATTCTGTGCATAGACTCAGAAGCTGCAGACTAAGACACGCCCTGGCTCCAGTCTGTCTCAGCTCCCATTGGCTGACTTAGTTGCTATGCCTATTCATTGGCTGACCTTGTTACCATGTCTCTGCCAGTTCATGAATAATCTGACAAAATGAAGCTCCTCAAGTGGGATAAGAAAAAGGGGAAAGTGGCATTCATCCCAGTGTGGTTCACTCTTTCTCTCCTCCCCCCCCCCCTTCAACTCTTATTCGAGGGAGAAGCATTTCTATAAGATGTGGCCGGGGTAAGATAAGTAGGAATAAAAAGGCATAATTACTGTTCATGGGCCATTTGTTACCGATCAGATCCTCAACTCTATTTCCCATAAGTCTATTAGCTGTGAGCAGCTACCTGGGTTTCAAAGAGACGCTTGGGTGGGATTTCAGGAAAATGGGGCAGGGGCAGCCACCGAAAGAGAGGCTCTCTTATCACGCAACAACCCAGTTTAAAGCAGCCCTTGCAATAGGTTTTGATAGCTTTTGGCTTTCTCTGGGGTGGGGGATGGGAGACATAATAGGGTTCCTGCAGGCCCTTTGGGAAAGTGGCTGAGTGGGGGGGGGGAAATCTGTCCTTGGCAAGGGTTCCTTCCCCCTTAAATTGGCTCTGTTAGGCATCCCCCAAAAAACCCTGTAATTTTGCTGGGGGTGCCATTATACCCATGGACCCCCACTAGGAGAGCTGTTTTCAAAATTATAATTTTTAACAGCAAGACCCCAATTGGGGGTGGGGGCGGGGAGGAAACAGCAGGAAGTCTGCCGGGAGAGTTGTACTCATTTGACAATCACAAGAAGCGTTTCTGCTTTGCTGGAGGAAACAGAAAACGTCGGTTTTTTAAAAAAACATGATACAGAACAGATGTAGCTATACCTGTCCAATTTGTACCGATCATGGAGGCAACGTAATGCCCCAAACGTAACCTTCCTCACATCGGAGAAACATGGTTTTTGCCAGGTTCCTGCACAGGGCATACAAAATATGCTAATGAAAATGAAACTCAGCTCCAAAATAAGGTGGCCCTTAAGGGGAAAAAAAAAACTTCTACCAAGCTTTCATAGCTGGATTAAGGACAGGGTTTCTGAAGCTGTAATTTACTTTAGAAAATATATCTATATTTTAGAAGATCTGGGGGTTTTTTTCCCCATCCCAAGGGTACTTGGACTGCTGTATGTATTTTTTTATTCCTGGCTCAAAGCCAAGGCCGCATTCTCCAATTTTGAAGGTGCTTCAGAAGTACCTTCCTTCCTTCCTGAATAGCTTCATTGTTACACGCCGAAAGACGTATTTTGAGAGCTTAAAAAGGTAAGAAAGCTACCTGCTGTTTCTGCACAGCTGTGACGCATCACTTATTTATTCAAAGAATTTATGGACTGCCTATAACTGAACATGGCTGCGAGGAGTCCTATAAATGACAAACACATTCAAAGCAATTAAGGGACAGTCAAGAAGTAAGATTGACAACTCAACTCATAATAAAAATAATAATAATAATAAAGCTGGAGCCTTAAAAGCAGATGCTAGAAGCAGGACGTCCGAGGGCTGGAGGGTGGGGCAGATATTCCAAAAAGTTTATATATATATTTTCTTTAATAAATTAGTGTCAATGGATTTGGCATTTTACACACACACACACACACACAATGCAAATATCCTTCTTGAAAAATCAGCAATCAAATCAGCCATAAAAACATGAAGAACCTAAAACAACACAGAGCCCAGGCCGAAACAGGTATAGCAAGATCAGAAATACGAGAGGACCTTCACAAACACATTAAAACCCAGGCCTGGGACCCAACCTTCCCCTCCCTTTCCAGTAATCCCAGTGGGAAAATGTGTTTCAGTACCACAGACAGCAGCAACCTTGAGGGAATTCCATGGGTGAGCTGCGCCCCCACCCCAAAAAGATCCCTCTCCCACTTCCTCTGACTGATGTTTTATGGCCCCTGGGCACACAAGCTTTACAGAAAAGCAGGGTCTTCCAAGGGTCGGCTGCTGGGGGTTCGCAGGGGTTCGGGAGAACCTCTAGCTAAGATTCTGTGCAGTTCAGAGACCCTCCCAATCCCACTCCTGGCTGGCCCCGCCCAACCCACCCGACCCCTCCCAGGAGTCCCCAGGCGACCCGTTTTGGATGCATGTAAATGCAGGGCACACATGGAGGCTCGGGGAAGGTGAAAAATGGGCCTACTGGAAGTTCAGAGAGCCTCCGGAGGGCCTCCAGAGCCTGGGGAGGCCGTTTTAACCCTCTGGGAGTCTCAAGGAAAGCCTCCGGAGCCTGGGGAGGGCAAAATCGTGTCACCTCCCCAACCATGGTGCAGGAGGCCAACTAGGCCACACCCACCATGGCCACACCCACCCAGCAACCAGGCAGAGACCCCCTTGCTAAAATTTTTGAAGCCCACCCCTGGCCAGTCTTCCTCCCCTTAAAAGGCAATTCAGCCCCTCCAAGAGGATGCAAGCGGTTCCCTATATTTCGATGCCACACAAATGAATGGAGATACTCAACGCTATGGACCAATGGATGTTCTGTATCTGTCCTGAAGTCACGGCGCCATTTTCTACTTCTCCTCTTCTTGGCCTCCTATGGGGAGGGGTCCAAGGGAGGGGACGGGAAAGTCGTTGGCAGTAACAGAACATCCACACGAGCAGATCTTGCTTTCTCCTGAGGCCTAGAGACGCCTACCGAGCCATTGGGCAGATAACCAGGTATCCTAAACTCCTCTCATCTCGCCACATTCTGGAAAGAAATGCTGGGCTTATATCTATACATTTTCTGAGCAGATATATTAAATGTCATGATTGGATTGTTTCTCTTAGCTCAACAGTTTAGGATAGTATTTCCCAACCGTGTCAACTTTAAGACAGGTGGACTACAACTCCCAGAATTCCCCAGCCAGCATTCTGGAGTTAAAGCCTATACATACTGGCTGAGGAATTCTGGGAGCTGAAGTCCACGTATATTAAAGTGGCCTCAGTATTGGTTTAGGTTAGGGATCTCCAACCGTGGGCATTTTAAGACTTGGGGACTTCAACTCCCAGAATTCCTCTACCAACATGGCTGGCTGAGGACTTCTGGGGGCTGAAGTCCACGTAACTTAAAGTAGCCTCAGTATTGGTTTAGGGTACATGCAGGTCCATGATTTGAGAACTGCCCTTCTCCTTCGCTGGCAGAAGATTCCCAGCAGCCATTTATGCTCTTCAGTCGCCATTTGCCATCCCAGTCCTTCCACCCTTTGCCTTCCCCAGCAGTGATTTATACCAAACGGTTCATCTTTACCATTTTTTAAAATATACTTACTGGCTTCCCCCTCCTTCGCCTAAATGCAGCTTTGCCCATCACTCTGGCTGCCGCCAGAGTTTATGGCGGTGATGCAAACAGGCTGCTTATCCCCATGGTGTTATTTACTCCTCCTTATTCTCCTCTGCTCCCATCCGGGAGATTTATAATGATATTAGTTTCCTTCCCGTGGGCTCATTTCATAAGACTGCAAGGCAATCATTCTGAAAGCAGAGAGCTGACAAGAAAATGAGATAATGGCAGCAGGCTCCTATTCTAACCAGCAACACCAAGGGGGAAACTGAGGCTCCAGAAGGGAGGAGCAGCCCTGACAGCCTTCGCCCTGCTCTGTCCTGGGTTGGTGCCACCTTCCAAACATCACATCCTCCAGTTCAGGGGTCTCCAACCATGGCAACTTTAAGACTGGCAACTTTAAGCAAAGCTGGCTGAGGAATTCTGGGAGTTGAAGTCCACAAGTCTTAAAGTTGCCAAGATTGGAGACCCGTTTCAGTTAATTATGCATTGTGGTGAAAGCGTGGTGTTTTTTTTAAGTGTTCCACCACTTGTTGCTCTGCCTGCTTGTTCTTTTCAAACAGAAACATAAAACAAATTGAACTTTGGCAGCTGGTCTGGGGTCTCTAAGATCTGATGAATCTGCCAAGGTGTGAAGTTAACCCAAAGGGAGGCCAAACTGGCAACTGTCACAGATCACACCTCTCCGGCCTTTCTCTCCTCAAACCTCCAGATGTAACAACAATCCAGGTTGCGTTTCCGAATAAGAATAATAACAGAGTTGGAAGGGTCCTTGGAGGTCTTCTAGTCCAACTCCCTGTTTAGCCAGGAAACCCCACACCATTTCAGACAAAGGGCTATCCAATCTCTTCTTAAAAACTTCCAATGTTGGAGCATTCACAACCTCTGCAGGCAAGTTGTTCCACTGATTAATTGTTCTAACTGGCAGGAAATTTCTCCTTAGTCTAAATTGCTTCTCTCCTTGATTAGTTTCCACCCATTGCTTCTTGTCCTGCCCTCAGGTGCTTTGGAGAATAGCTTGACTCCTCTTCTTTGGGGCAGCCCCTGAAATATTGGAAGACTGCTATCCTGTCTACCCTGGTCCTTCTCTTCAGTAGACTAGACATACCCAGTTCCTGCAACCGTCCTTCATATGTTTTAGCCTCCAGTCCCCTAATCCTCTTTGTTGCTCTTCTCTGCACTCTTTCTAGAGTCTCCACATCTTTTTCACATTGTGGCAATCAAAACTGGGTACAGTATTCTAAGCGTGGCCTTCAAATCTGCCTATTTCATCCAGGAATTCGGCCACAGGTTGCATCTCTCCCACCCCAGCAGACATGAAGAGAAACCTGTAAACCGTGGTGGTGAGTTTAATCCCCACTGCGGGCAGGCTTAAATCTTTATCTCCTGCTAGCGAGCCCAAACGCTGAGCATGCAGAGACGAAATATTAGATTATTAAATCAATGACACTCCGGTTATTAGTCACACTTGTCCGCATTACCTGACTGGTAATGATCTTCTATTTTTACTCTCCTCCTGATAATGTCCCAGAGGCCTTGAAATTATGTCCAGAAAATTAATTTCTTTGCATTGGGACGAGAAATAGAATGGGGAGGGAATCATCCTGACGTGGAGGCCGTTCATCCTGAAGGAAAAACCTGGCCAGATTGTGGTTTCTTGCCCCAAGGGGCAAGGGTCTGGTTTTCTTGGTGGGGTTTATGGATTTGGACAGTGGTGAAATCCATTTTTTTTTACTGCCGGTTCTGTGGGCATGGTGTGCCTTTGTAGGCGTGGCAGGGGAAGGATATTGAAAAATCCCCATTCCCTCCCCACTCTGGGGTCAGCCAGAGGTGGTATTTGTTGGTTCTCCGAACTACTCAGAATTTCCACTACCGGTTCTCCAGAATCTGTCAGAATCTGCTAGATTTCACCTCTGGATTTGGAACAACTTCCGAGCAGAAGCTCTGGCCAGATGGTCAGGCAAGTCTCTTCGACACCTCGTGAGAAATTGCCCAAGTTGGATAAAATCATTTTGTTGACTTTCATCCATATTTTCTCCAATTTGGCCACTTTAAGGAGTACGGCCTACAAAATACGCTGATCCGTGGATGCAAAGAAGCGGGTTCAAATGTAACCTTCCCCTACTCCAAGGTGTATCAAAAGAGGAGGGGGGAAAACCTTCTGGCAAATTCTGCCCCCTTCCCCTGTGTGCGCACAATCACACACAATCATTAGCACTTTGAGTAAACTCTCCAACTTTGATCAACAGTCTGTTGGCTCAACGGCATCATTAGAGGTTGTAGGAATGTAATTTGTTTCCAATCTGCCTTTTTCTAACAGGTACAATGTGTTTCGCCAAGTTTATAATGAATTCTGAAGTACTGGGTGGGGGAGATAAATGGAGTTTGATGGATGACCTGGTGGGGGAAGCAGCTGTTGCCTCACCCGACCCCTGGGATGCATCTGAGGAGACCTTCTACCGTCCCAGATGAAGATCAAGAAGACCATCGGTTCTCAATGGGGCCACGTGTGTGGGCTCGCTTTGCTCGTGTGCACGTATGCGCAGAAGCTTCCTGATGACGTCGGGGTCAGTGGGCGGAGCCTCTCGCCGGTTTTACTACCGGTTCTACAGAACCGGTCCGAACCAGGAGGCAACCCATCACTGACGACCATGTCACTAACTTAACGAATGCAACGATTCACTGAAAAACTGTGGCAAGAAAAGTCGTAGAATGGGGCAAGACTCGCTGCACAAATGTTTCGCTCAGCAACAGACGTTTTGGGCTCCGTTGTGGTCATAACTCAAGGACCACCTGTAGTCCATCTTACAAAGCTAAGACTCCTAAGATGGGGGTGGGCGTGAAAGTAGAACAACGAGCTCTGTTTTTCTAAGCAGGCTTCCAGTCTCCACAACTGGATACCAGTGGTGGCATTCAGCAGGTTCTATCCGATTCGGGCAAATCCATAGCGGTGGCAACGGGAGGCTCCACCCACCCACCCGGATGTCATCACGTCCCATTTTTTAAGGTCCTGCGGAAGCGTGGAGGTACCGCATGCACTCACATTTGCAAACCGGTAGCAAAGGTAAGTGAACAACACTCCTGCTGGACACTTGCCACAAACACAGAACCAGCAAGGTGTCCCTAGCCAGAACTTAAGACCAACAACGGTGCTCGTTCCTCAGGTCTCCCCTTGACCTCCAAGGGAGTGACGGATATTGGGTCGGCCCCTTTAGTCGCTCTGTGACTCTTTTGCAAGGTGTTTTCAGTGTGTCAAAAAAAGCTATAATTAGACCCAATTAACATCCTCCCAGCTGAGGAAGGATTCGTTTTGATTGCTGAGCAAAAGTGGGAAGGAGTACCTACTTTCCTGAGGAAAGTCACCCATTAAGAATTTAGGGTGCTCATGTATGTCCACATACACACAGATGTGCATCAAATTCATTCCTGACTAGATGGCTCAGTGGCTAAGACACTGAGCTTGTTTGTCAGAAATGTTGGCAGTTCGGCGGTTCAAATCCCTAATACAGGTCTCCTGCCTGACCAGCGGGTTGGGCTAGATGACCTCCAAAGTCCCTTCCCAACTCTGTTATATTTACCTGTTGCAAAAAAAATCTTATTTACACCTTCTGGAACTTTCTTCTTCTGCTGACAAGAACCAGGTTTATATGCCGGGAGAGATTTTGGAGCCACAAAAGGTCTCTAAAAGGACATTTCTCCAGCAAAGCCATCACAGATTTATACGCAAGAAATGTTCCTTTTGTTCTGCAGGGTGTTTTTGGGTAGAACAATTTTGGGTAGGGAATGTAGGTCTCGTTTTATTACCTTCCTCAAGGTTTGGCTAAATCAAGAAAGAAAGAGGAAAGAAAAAAGACGAACACTCATTTGGCTTAAAGAAATTTGCAAAATGATGGATGCCAAGAAGATTCCTGCGTTCTCCACGCCCAAACTATTTGGGACTGAAGAAGCAGCAGACAATTTTTTTCTGAAATTGATACCTTTGTTCGCAGCGATGGCGGAGCGCGATGCAAGATTCCTGAAACGCAAACAAGCTGAACAAAACAAGACGGATGAGACGGTTATGCTTTCCTAGGAACTTCGTGGGCTTTAAGCGAGGCATCTACAGAATATCTGTTGTGGGTTTTAGAGTTATGTAAAATGTTGATTATTAGTCAGAACGGGGAGCTGCGGAGAGCGGAGCGCTTTCCATCCCATTCACTGACTCAGCTAATGATTCGTGCAGGATTATGGGTTTGCAGAGGGGAAGCTGAGGCGTTTGCAACTTTGCAAAGGGGAAGTTGAGGCGTTCGCTCTATTGTGCAATTGGATTTCATGCTATATTAGCGACAACGATGGGCAATGATACAGAATGCGAAATCGAGGCCATCAGGAAAAATCTATAGGGTTCTTCTTCTGCGTTTTCTACACGCTAAAATACACACACGCACACTTTCATTTATATGTAGGTTTTTTGTGTGTGTGTAGCCCAGCATCTTCCTGGAACCATTGGCAAAAAAAAAAAAAGTAATTTTGCGCTGCCTGAGGATAAAGTGGGCAAATCTGAATTTAATGCTTTCTGTGAAATGTTTCTGTTTCTTGATCCATCATCATAACCCCACTGTATCGTCCCCAAAAAGGAATCTAAAGACAAGGAAAACGAGCCTGGCACCGGAAGAGAAAGAATGCCAGCTTAATACCACAGAAGGCTGCGTTTATTAAAAGATGGACACCCAAATATAAGCAGTCCTTTTTGTCCAAATCTTGCAATCTTTAGATACCAACATGACCAAAGCATCTACAGAGTTGGTGGCCTGAGATACACAACAGAATGCTTTGTGGTGCTCTGGAATCTTACCAAGGACTACCACAAATACATTTTTGTGCAATTTATGGTCTTACAGCTGGTAGAATTGGGTCCTACAGAGGTCGCTTTGAAGATGGAACTGAAGCTCCTGGCTCTTTCCAAAGATTTTAGTTCTGATTGGAATTAATATTTTAATAATGATTTTTTTTAAAAAAAAAAGGAATTAAAAACCCAGCTGGAGAGGGTGAAAACAGCCTTCCCCACCCCACCGGAGGCCCTCTGGAGATCAGAAACGGCACATTTGCCAAATTCTGGAACGCCTGTTTTTCGCTCTCCCCAGGCTCCAGAGCCTTTCTATGAGTCTGGGGAGGGCAAAAACGGGCTTCCCCACCCCTAGAAAGGCTCTGGAGCCCGGGGAGAGCGAAAAATAGGCCTACCGGGCCCACTCTGCCATCGCATGCCAAAAGTGGGGGGAGCGCAGGAGTGGTGGTTATGCGTGCATGCACGGGGGGGGTGGGGCGTATAGAATCATGGGTGTGGGCAGGCGCGCTCGCGACCCCCCCTGTGCTCCCCCCGCTTTTGGCACGCGATGGCAAAAAGGTTAGCCATCACTGGTCTAGAGTCTCCTGCTTGAGCAGGGGCTGGACTAGAAGACCTCCAAGGTCCCTTCCACCTCTATCCTGATTGATTGATTGATTGATTGATTGATTGATTGATTGACGGACACACACACCAGCCTAGGATAAACTACTTCAAATGTGCCCACCTCCCTAGGTGGTCCCTAGGTGGCTCAGTGGCTAAAATGTTGAGCTTGTCGATCAGAAAGGTCAGCGGTTCGAATCCCTTAGTATAGGTCTCCTGCCTGAGCAGGGGGTTGGACTAGATGACCTCCAAGGTCCCTTCCAACTCTGTTACTGTTATTTCACCTTACTCTGTAGTCCAGAAGACTCCCTGCCACTGGTCCAGGCGTATTAAGTAGTCAACGTTATTTTGGTCACACGGAGCTCCTCCTACAGAGTTCTTTGGGTCTTCCCTTGACTAAAAAGTTACAAGCCACATCCTTCATGCGCAACTGGCAAAAATGCTTGATCTGCCAGATAAAACTCCTACCTGACAACGTAACCCAGATTACAGCAGCAAAGCGTGGCGACTTTTGCCCCGTTACCAGCAGCCTTTTGCGCCGCTAAAGCCAACAGGGAGACAGGAGAGTTGGCAGTACATCAAAGGAAACCTGAAGGCTGAATGACCCACATTCTGCATTTGCAACCCAGCGAGGGCTCTTTGCGAGCAGCCCAGGAAAATTGCTAATGGCAAGATGAATTGGAGGCGCCATCCTAACCTTGCAAAAAAAATCTCATTCCCGCATCAGCCTGGCCTGGAAGAAGAAAGTCACTTCTCAAAGACGGCTGTGAATGTTTTTGTAGCAATTGCAATTCGGTGTGGGAACTTTCACATGTAGAACCAGGGCAGGAAAACAGAGAGATGGGAGGAAAAAAATCCTGTTGTTAAATCAGTCTTGATGGAGGAAAGATTTCCCAGCATGAGTTATTGTGGGGGGGAAAAAATGGGAAATGTTTATGGTGATCGGTAGAAACCAAATATAGAGAATCTTTAGCCCTATACTGAGGTTATTTTCTTCTTCTCGAGAAAATGCACATATAACATTTCATTTATTTATTTAAAACGTTCCCACCTCACTTCCTGCTTAAGACATCACGAAGAGTTCTACAGTAAATTATCCCGAAATCTACACAGCTTTTCTGGGAAATATGCTGAGCTACCTCTGAGACTCAGCATGTCATTCATTCGAGACAAGCGATTTGGCAGCCTTTCAGATCTGGAGGCAAGCCAAAGCAATGATGAAAATAGTGAAATGTTTCAACTGCACCCACTTATTCGAAGGGTATATTTAAAAGAGGGGTCGTGTGGACTCTGTTATACTACAGTCTTATCACAAGGTGGCAGCAAACTCAGAGGTGGCTGGGCAGCCATGATTTCCCTCTGCCGCTTACTGGCTGGTGTATCCTCAGAGAGTTTTCCAGACCCATAACACTTAACTTCTGTCTTTCTTCAGTGGTTCTCCCCTGAAATTCCTTGTCTTAACTTGTCCTCCTGGTTTGTAATATCTGAACTAGAGGAGGAACCAAGAACGGTGACACAGTACAAGCTTCTGAAATGAGCTCCTGATGGGCCTTACCACTTTGAGCTTAAACTGACACACTCCAAATGCCACCCAAAGGGCAAGAAAAGGACCTGGGCCAGCCCCAGCAATATTCCTGGAACCCATAAACAGATGAGGATCGACCCTGATCTCCACACCAGAGAGGCAACTAATATCTGAAATTGGAGTTAATCTGGGGAAACCATGCTCTAGAGCTGTGATGCTGAAACTATGGCACGCGTAGCCATATCAGTGGGCACGCAGGCTCAGTTCCAGCGTGCATATGCGCACCGGCCAGCTGAATTTCAGGCCTTCTGGGCCCACCAGAAGTAGGGAAACAGGCTGTTTCCTGCCTCCCGAGGACCTCGGGGGGGAGGCCCGTTTTTCTCTCTCCCCAGCCTCCAGAGCCTTTCTAGGAGTCTGGGGAGGGTGAAAACAGCCTTCTCCACCTCCCCAGAGGCCCTCAGGAGGCCAAAAATGGCCCGTTTGCCAACTTCTGGTGCAACCGGAAGGCAGGTTTTTTGCTGTCCCCAGCCTCCAGAGCCTTTCTAGGAGTCTGGGGAGGGCAAAAATGGCCTTCCCCATCCCCTCAGAGGCCCTCCGGAGGCCGAAAACGGCCCGTTTGCCAACTTCCAGTCCCACTGTGATGGCGACTCCAGAGGGCCTCCAGGGGGCCTACCGTGCCATCACATGTCAAGAGTAGGGGAAGCATGAGGGGGTCGTGTGCACATGCGTGGGGCAGGACACATAGAATTATGGGTGTGGGCACGTGTGTGTGTGACCCCACCCCCCCACTCCTGGCACATGATGGCAAAAAGATTAGCCATCGCTGTCCTAGAGCGAATTGATAGCTTTGAGGGCATTCATATATTCTGGATATTTTGGGTCCTGTGAGGCATGAAAGACCAACTTATGTGAAGGCCCAATCCAACTGATTTATTGTTAAACAGCCTATGCAGAGGAATATTCTTAACTAACCACTAGCACCTGCTTAGAGTTAAATACTAGCAATAGCACTTAGACTTATATACCGCTTCATAGCGCTTTACAGCCCCCTCTAAGCAGTTTTACAGAGTCAGCCTATTGCCCCCCAACAATCTGGGTCCTCATTTTATTGACCTTGGAAGGATGGTAGGCTGAGTCAACCTTGAGCCTGGTGAGATTTGATCTACCAAACTGTCAGCAGCCGGCGATCAGCAGGAGTAGCCTGCAGTACTGCCCTCTAACCACTGCGCCACTGCGGCTCTTAGTTGCTAAGAGTCAACTAAATTCCAAGGAGGTTGAACACATTGCTTGTGGCTATGTAGGGATTCTAGGCCGATTCCTCTTTAAACTCCACCCTCAGGTTCTGCCACTCCATCTCCTGCAGGTCCCCCGTCTGTCAACTTACTCCATCTGTTGAATTATTTTTTCCGACGCTCACATATGCAGCCCCACCAAAATAGTTATTCCCTTTAATTTCAAATCCACCCCCGCCTCGGCAACATCTGTGGCCCCTTCCCTGCATCCACATTTGAGAAACATTTTGTAAATTGGTAAATTTTGTAAAAACAAACAAACAGGATATCCATTTTTAAAAAAAAAAAACTTGGTCAAAGCATACATTGGAATTCTCTGGATTATACAACGCCGAGTACAGGGGCCGAGTGCATAGGTGGCATTACCAGCTGAAGGCTAAAATTAGCATGGCACCTGACACTGACAGTTCAGCTGCAGACGCCCAGAATAGTTTCCCTTTAAAAGCCGCGTTAATTCTTTTTTTGCCACGTTCCATTAAAAAGCTAAGTTGAGTCACAGTCTATGTTGGGCCCGTGGAATAAATGAGCAGAAGCAGCGCCTGGGTGTTAGTGGGAGGTGCCAGCCTCAACTGTCGCAGCAAATAAGGAAATAACCTCAGATAGGAGTTGCCGTAGAATATTCACAGGGTGCGCGCACGCACACACAAACACACACTAACAAAGTATTGCTAGCTTCACCGCGGCTTCATTCGATCACCATTGGCTGATTCTGCAGAACCCCGTGATAAACCATGGTTAGCAAACCCCAACATCCAGCTCAGGCTTTACAAAACAAGGCCATCCCAAAGCTTAGCATGATGTGTGCATTCAGCCCTTGACATTCTCAAACAGCGCCACCTAGTGACAAAGCCATTGGATAACATTGTCCACGTATGTTTTCTCTCTCACCATCCTGAGCGAGGGCCATTGCGATGATTTTTCCTCTAGATTCCCCTGTTCTTTCTATGTCTCCCATGGATAAGGCAGGGGTGGGTCCCCTCCATTAGGTTCTCCGCGTTTTTAAAGGAAAACGCCTCCTGTGTGTAGTATCCCTCCACCTGCTTTGAGACCAAAGGTTCTTTTCTCCTGCAACGGCTACCTAACAGAAATACTCCCAATATTTATGACACCCCAGATAATGTCAATTTAATGCTGGAGTTGAAATGCAGCCAAGGAGGGTCTGTTGTCTCCATCCAGCTTCCTAGAACATAGTGTTTGACCAACCAACCAGACACTGTCCTCATAACAAGCGGGACACGGTAATCTTTCTGAGCTGAAGTCCAGTTAACGTGCTGCATAGTAATTACCGCAGGCTGACAGAAGACGCTGTCTCTCTCTCCGGCATTAAATTCAGGCCCTGAACTTTTCAAACATAATGACTAACTCAACCTTTACATAATAATACATGTGATATTTGGAGAACATAACGTAAGGTGCCATTTTAACTAATTGGAGAGAAATAGATTTACAGAAGCAAATGAAATCGCCAATCAGGCGATTTCCTTGATGTCATAATCATCAGCTTTGGATGGCGAGATTCTGGGCTCTCAATCCACAGGCTCCCCTGGCCAGATTTGAATCCAGACCTCGTGACCGGGGATGCAACTCATGGAATACTTGTAACTCATGGTTGAAAGGTGGGGCTCCTTGATGCTCTCTGAGCTTGATTTTTTTCCCCTGCAATGTTCCATTACCCCAGAAGTCAGCAACCCGCGGCTCTGGAGCCGCATGTGGCTCTTTCATCCCTCTGCTGCAGCTCCCTGTTGCTGGTCGGCTCCACAATTGATAGGGTTTTCGGTTAGGACAGGTAGACGAAAAAGGATGCCGCACTAGGAGGCGACTAGGATGGGGGAACTGGACTTCCAGTCGGCTCCAGAATTGAATGGGGGCTTCCGGTTAGGACCTTTGTGGCTCTTTGAGTGTTTAAGGTTGCTGACCCCTGCATTACCCATCATCTGATGATGTTACTTAGTTGGGCTGTGAAATGTCTGCAAGAAAACAACCAGAGACCGCTCAGATGCAAGAACTTCACAGAAGCTGGTTCCTCTGCCAAGACCCTCCACCGTGTGAGTTGAATTAGAGCTCCACAACACCATCATCCCCAGCCACCAAGTGAAGTTCCAAGCTGGAGAGAGCCAGACAAGGCTGTCAACCCTCCCTCCCTCCCTCCCCTGAATTTGTCATCTCAGAGGTACAACCGCTTCCCCGCCGTGCTTGGCAAGGTTCCTCCGCCTTCTTTTCATGAGACCCTCGCTGCTTTCCTTAAGTGGACAATCAGCGAGTTTTATGGTGACAAAATGGCCCAATCCAGCTGCTGCAAACCCTTCCCGACCGCTAAATGCTAAAACAAGATCCCAATTGGCTCCAGAGTGATAAAATGACCCAGCCAAGTGAATTGCGCTGTGAAAAATAAATGTAAAAACGCCACTGTAGATGCGCAAATGATTATTTCATTATCTGGCCAATGTACAAGCGACAGATACAAATTGTTCCAATCATACAGTGATGAAAAAGTAATGAGCAATGGATTCTCGAACGAGCCCAGGAAGAAAGTAATGAATTGCGGTTTAAATGAAAGCAGGAATCAATGGAGTGGATCAGAGACTGTCCTTCAGTCCCCAAAATACTCTCCCAACACTGTCATTCCAGGAACAAAATGGCCTTAAAATGAACAGGGTCGCATTCAGATGGGGAGGGGGGCTGCTGCAGAAGACCAGAAGGATCAGCCCACAATTGAATCGCGCCAACAGCCTCCAAGCACCCGATTCCTAATCCAAGGCTGAGTTTTTAATTCCAATTTAGAAAAGGCCCAGGCTGTTCCAAGATCACACTGCGTTCTCCTGCTCTTCTCTTATAGCAATAGCGCTTAGACTTATACACCGCTTCACAGTGCTTTACAGCCCTCTCTAAGCGGTTTACAGAGCCAGCCTCTTGCCCCCAACAATCTGGGTCCTCATTTTACCCACCTCGAAAGGATGGAAGGCTGAGTTAACCTTGAGCCCCATCAGGATCGAACTGGCAGTGGGCAGAGTTAGCAGTAGCACTAAGACTTATATCTGCTTCACAGTGCTTTACTGTTCTGACCTAGGCTTCCTGAGTCATTAAAACACACAAGGAGTCCCCAAAACCTCTTTTATTGCAACAGCTGTGAATTCTGTTCATTCACAGATGAGTCCAATTAGTTACCAAGAGTCCTTCTGGATAAGGCTGATAATCACCCACCTTTATCTCCCTTGACACGCTGCCAAAGACCTAACTGGCAAAGCCACAGGGAGTCCAGAATCAAACAGAGCTTCAGGCTTTAAGCTGAACCGAATGAACAAATGTTGCTTCCTGCAAAGGTCCATGTGCTCCTCTTTTAAGCCTTATGGGAAGGGCCAATCATTTCCCAGCCCTACTCCCGAGTCGTCCCTTTTGTTTTAACTGTTCTTGCCTTCTGGCAGCTCTGCGCATGCGCGCACTGGGAACTCCCCTTGTTCCTCTGCCTCGCTGAGTCCGACTCTGGAGGCTCCGGAGGCAGCACGTCCCTCCTAGATGGCCCTTTCTCTGCCTCCGACGTAGAGCCCTCGTCCGAGCCTTCCCCAGAGTCCAGGACTGGCCCATGTTCCTCCCCAATCTCCTCACTGTCCGACTCTACTGCCAGCTCCACAGGCTGCTGGCGGACCACAAAATGTACAGCCTTCCTTTCTTCTTTCCTTCTTTCTTTCCTTCGCACTCAGCACTAGCACTTAGATTTATATCCCGCTTCACACTGCTTTCCAGCCCTCTCTAAGCCGTTTACAGAGCCAGCCTCTTGCCCCCAACAATCCAGGTCCTTATTTTACCAACCTCGGAAGGATGGAAGGCTGAGTCAACCTTATCCAGCCACCAACCATGTCAGCAGATAAATTTCCACGCTGAGACAGCAGGAGGAAGATCACTTTGAAAGAAGCTGTTGAGGACAAGGGGTGTACTGTACTAAACACAACTATTTCCTTCACCTCCAAAAGATAGCTTGGATCATCTGGAGGTCCCCAACTCCTCCAGAAGATCCCACAGGATTGCCAATTATGTCCACAAGATGCTTCTTCTGGGTCTAGGACTTTTAGGCTCCTACCTTTGGCCATGCCTGCTTCTCCTCCAGGGTTCCGCCTCCATGCATCAGCTTTTCTCCTCAGCTGGCCCGCCCCATCCTTCCACCCCGGCACATGGGCCACGGCCCCTCCGTCCCAGTCCCTTTGCCGTGGCTCATTCATCAAAGTCTGGTGGCGAATTGTCCCATGCGCCCAAACACCCAACACGGACTGTACTTTGACAGCAAATGGAAAGGCCATGGCAAAGGGGCTGGGACAGAGGGGCCGTGGGCCATGTGCCAGAGTGAAAAAATGGGAGTGGGCCAGCCAGGGAGAAAAGCTGGTGGACAATTCGCAGAGGAGGAACCCTGGAGGCGAAGCAGACACGGCCAAAGGTAGCAGCCTAAAAGCCCCATTCCGGCTTCTTCTAGACAGAAATGATCATCAAAGTAGATATTGCAAATTAGAATGCCTAAAGGTTTGACTTGAGAAGCAATCGAAGTCAAATAATTTGCGCAGACTTCAAGGAAGTGGCCAAGATGATGCAGTCTAGCAGTTGATCTTCTCGTGAGCTTTAGATTTGGGCAGATAAGAGACAAGACATCCTACTCTAGTCAAGTCAAAGTTGGAAGCCCTGAAGATTTTTTGGGGAGTCAAATCATCTAGAAGATGGCATACTTCGCTTAATCGTCCAAGGAAAGTTGGAAAGCAAATGAGGTCCAGGCAGAAGAACATCATGGCTTCAAAAATCTAAGGGACTGGTTTGGACAAAACTCAACAGCATATTTTCGTGCGGCTGTTGATAAAAATAGGATCACCAACATGATTGCCAACGTCCGATGATGAATATGGCACAAGAAGAAGAAGATGTAGAAGATGTCTCTAGATCATGGGGTCTCCAGACTTGTGGAGTTCAACTCCCAGAATTCCCCAGCCAGCCAAGTCCACCAGTCTTAAAAAGTTTGGAGACCCTCGCTCTGATCCAGATCATTCTAAAGTGTCACCTACCCTACAGTGGATAATTGTGCATTCTAGACCGCATCTCATGTTGCATTATTTAACTCTCCAAGAAAGTAATATTTTCAAACGAAGTCCAATAAAAAAAAGAAAGAAAGAAGAATTCAACATTAAGCCATTACTGGGGCGGAAATGAATGGCCTGAAAGCTGAAAATACAATCGCTCACGGTGACCTTTTCAAAGAGCATTATGAGAAATCACAGGTTCTGGGTAAAAACACACAATGCCCATCCTCATTTAGACTATTTATAATAGTTATTTAATGCGGGAAGGGAGGAAAGAGAGAGAAGGAGGCGGAAGGTCTTGCAAAGCCCAATCATGGCCGTAAATCTTGCGTGAATAAAACACAGTGGGGGAGGGGCGAGAAGGCGAGAGAAAGCACGAAAGAAAGAAAGAGAGAATATCGGCGCTTTTCTGAGACTACAGAACCCAACTCTTAGGACATTCAATTTCCTAAATAGATACAGGTAGTCCTTGATTTACAACGGTTCATTTAGTGTCCATTCAAAGCTACGGCGGCACTGGAAAAAATGGACTTATGAAAGTTTTGCACACTTACGACCGTTGTCGCATCCCCAAGATCAAACTTTGGATGCTGGCAACTGACCCAGTCGGCCGTTCAGCGGTTTGAATCCCTAGTGCCGCGTAACAGGGCGAGCTCCCATTCCTTGTCCCAGCTTCTGCCAACCTAGCAGTTCGAAAGCAGGTAAAAAATGCAAGTAGAAAAATAGGGACCACCTTTGGTGGGAATGGAACAGCGTTCTGTGCGCCTTTGGCATTGCGTCATGCCGGCCACATGACCACGGAGACGTCTTCGGACAGCGCTGGCTCTTCGGCTTTGAAACGGAGATGAGCACCGCCCCCTAGAGTTAGGAACGACTAACACATATGTGCCAAGGGAACCTTTTAGCTTTAACTAATCAACGGGGAAATCAGATTAACCAAAATTTAACAACAGAACTTCTGCGCTCAGTTGTGGGTCATAAGTAAGTCATGTGTTACCTGTACACCTGAGGAGGGGGATCATGGTTCTAAGTGTATGCATGCTTCCTCTTGTCCCTGGTGTAGTGTACACCATTGTGTATTCTCTTCTTCAAATATTTTCAAACCTTCTAAATAGATTAAGCTTTTGGCTCCCTGCCCAGCAGTACGCTGGTTAGGATAAAAGTTTTGGACAAATGACACCTCCAATTACCATTTCTCCTGGAAGAGGTCATAGGCAATCTAGCTTTGCAAGAAGAGTTACCCGGGTCACGTCTGTGACAAGTTTTACTCAAGGTTAAACCGTGTTCTGTTGCTCATTACAAGGGGGTGGAAGATGTTGAACCTCACCAGGATTGATTCCAAGCAGATTCAGATGGATTCTGGGGTTGCGTCTTGTTATCATGTCCAAACTGAAAAATCAAAGGACAAACACTTTTGCTCTGTTTGCACATTTTCATACAAAAATAGAACCTTAAATCAAACTTTTTAGACTGCTGTTCTACTTGCAGTAGAACAGAATAGCTGTAGCTCCAGGTTGAACTGTAAAATCCCCTCTGAGTTGGGTTGGTTGCTTGAAGAAATTTCATTACCCACCTAAGGAACATAATCTGTGCTAGGGAGTATGGGGTTTACTCCCTGTTTATATATAGTCTCTTCCCCTGTCAGTGTTGGTGGGAGTGCGGTTTTCTCCTGGGTGGTCCCTTGATTAGGGTATTGTTTTCTTCTTGTTTGTCTGGTGTTAATCCCTGCTTATCTGGGTGTTAATTTCTGGCAAAGTAGTATTCTGGTTCTTTTCGTTTCCCTTTTAGCTTTTTAATGGTCTCTTTTGAAGTGGGTGTAAATGCTGTCTATCTCTATGTGCCTGCTGATAGCCAATTTGTCCGAATGCCAGCCTTCCAGGAATTCCCTAGCTTGGCCTAGAATGCTCGCCATTCCCCAAGTTCAAACTATGGTTGATTCTCTGTCCGTGTGTTGTGAGGTTAAGGAGCTTTCTTTGTGTCTTTGGACTGCTTTGTATGCTTGTCATATTTACTCAGTAGCAGCGTACGAGAAGAGCAACCAACACAGACAATCTCTAATTGCAGAGAGGAGCAGCGTTTAAGGAGGAAGCAACTGTGCTAGAAAAGAAAACCCGATGAGCTGTAAACCAACTGGCAAATAGGATGGCCTTAGGGCTGGACGAAACCCTCCCACAGCCCTTAAAGGAGGCTGGCATGAAAACTGGCATGAAAACGGGAATAGTCTTGAAATCCCTCTGCCAACAAGAAATGCAGCCCCATACAAACATTGGAAAACATCTTCTGGAAAAATGTCTCATAATCTGTTACCCAGATTATTATTATTCCAAATCTGCCCCCTAGTGGTTTCAAGCAGAAAAAGCAAGCAGAAAGGGCTTTGCTCCCAGCAATTCAACCGCAAGTAATTATTTCAATATTTAAAATATTCTGCAGGGCGGAAAAACATTATTGCATGTTCTCACTCCCCAAAAAGTTGTATTGCTGGTATAGATGGACATAATTTTGTTGGGACCACCATTCATGTTAAAATAATAAAAATCAAGCCAGCTAATTTAGCCTTCCTTAAATGATTTCGCCCCAGGCGCCCAATTTATCAAGAAAAATGTAGATAGATCCAACTCAGAAGGGAGATATACTTGTTTAGTGTATTTTAATTGCACCAATTCTAATCTTAGAATGCTTTCTCAAGCTCTTTTTCTGAAGAAGAGATTGGACAACTATTTGGCTGAAATGGTACAAGGCCTAAGCAAGGGGTTGGACTAGAAGACCTCCAAGGTCCCTTCCGACTCTGTTATTCTGCTTTCTGGCAATTAAGAAGCATGCGTCATTTTTCTCTGTCTAGCGTTATCCCTTCCAACTATTATGCTCCTGCTAGTAAAATCCTGGAAAACACAAAGCAAGGACGTAAAATTCTAATTGAATTCCAAAATTCAGTTCAGGTGTTTTTTGCTTCAAAGATTTTTATCCAAAAATGAGTCTAAAAATAGGCAGCAAAGTTAAATCCACGCAGAACCCAAATGGGAAGCAAAAAACGTTTTGCTAAAAACTGAAATATCTCTGGAATTTTCCAGACCTTTCCTAATTCTTACTCTGCTCAGGACTAATATTTGCAGAACAAAAGCACCATCACACTGTTGATTTCATCAAGGAAGTTTGGCAAATTGTATTCTCTGTGCAAGACACGGAATTAAACTCAGGCCCCCGTTTTTAACCAGATCTCAAATATGCAACCCGTATTTACAGGGATTGAGGAGTGGTATAACCTTCTAACAAAGCATTTATCCTGCTAATATTACAATTTCTCTTCGGTAACACAGCTAACGCCATAGCTAAATGAACATTGCCAGTCTGCATGTCGTGAAAAATTAATTTTCCAAACCTTAAAAACATGCCTTAATATGTCAAACAGTGGAGGTTATTTATCCTCCAAAGCTACCTCCCTTTTCAAAACTCAAGTTTTATTACAACGGCACCTCCAAGACTGATTTTTTAAACGCGTGATGCCAATGCTGAATACTAGCAGCGATAACGACAAGAACAGCTACAGCAGAAGTTTTAAATTCAAGGGCATATTTAAATCCAAAGGCAGGAAAGGCAGACTTAGAAACATGCCCAGAGAATTAAATCCTTCGGCAGAGGTTCTTCGGATCTGAATTTTAATGAAAGCTCCAATTCCTTCGGCACCCCAGAATTACTTGCGTCTTGTTTGAACAAATCAAGCTGCCCTCTCAGGGAGATAAAATGTTTGTCTTTCATTTGTCTGTATTTGGAAGAAACTCAGAGGTGAGCGCTCGGTCGGATAAAACACCCATTTCTCCAATCGCAACTGCTACCAACAACCGGAAAGGCTGGAGTTAAAGATCATCAAGGTTTGAGTAACCAAATCTTTAGTGAAGTCCAAATTAATGGGAAAGGCTGGGCAAACATCACAGGGATTAGTGTTTCCCCAATGGGCACCCGTCGGATATGTTGGGAGTTGGGACCAACACTAATTGGGTGTGAGAACGTGTGTGGTTGTGTAATGGGCTGCGAGGATAACCTTGGAAGACAGGAGGAAGAGCTGCAGTCAAGACACTTCAACAGATAAGAGAAATCCCAGTCCAGAGTAGGAAAGTGGGTGGAGGAAGCATTTCAGAAAGACCCCTCCCCAATTCTCTGAAAAGTATAGAGGGTGGGGGCAAAAGTAAGTTAGTGTAGGACAGGGGTCTGCAACTTTAAACACCCAAAGAGCCATTTGGACCCGTTTCCCACAGAAAAGGAAACACCGGGAGCCACAAAATCCTTCCCGTGCCTGACGATTTCTTGAGCGGCCACAAAACTAGCATATGTAGTTGAATTAAACGTTCTGTTTTCGTCTGAAACTTTTCTTTTCTTGGATTTATCCATGGTTGGCCTACCGGGGGTTGAAAAGCTCAATAAATCACGTGCTGGTGGGTGTTGCACATTGGTGGTTGTGACGCGTATTTTGAGTGACAAGGAGCCGCAGCAGAGGGGTGAAAGAGCCACATGCGGCTCCAGAGCCACAGGTTGCTGATCCTTGGTCTAGGAAAATTATGTTACTGTAACTTTAAAATAAATATATTATTGGTATTGTTAGTTTTGGTTTCCTGGTTTGGATTTCCTTGAAGTGGCGACCAAGAGAGATTGAGCATAAATTTTGTTTTTAGAAAGACTCATGGGGATGTCATAAAAATCATACAGATTCTATTCAGATTCTCAATTTATGCACACCAGCCTTTAATCTTAATAGAAAGGTGAGCTACAAAATCTGCCCACTTCATCGGTTTCCGAAAATCCACCTTTTGGGAACATAAATTATCTCCACCAGAATAATTCTCTTGGCTGACTCTTAGGACCAGTCAAGGCACCTCTTTACAGAAACCATTTTGTGAGAGAGCCTACAAGAAGCTTTTAAAAAGTCTTCCCTGGCCCCCCAAAAGTTGGAAAACATTTCTCAATGCCCTCCCCTTTTTTTTAATGACAGCTGCGGCCAGCATTTATAAATATTCAGTTCTAAAATAATTCTCTAAATTCTTCCTGCTAATTTAAGCAGCTGCATCAAAAGTTTAAATAATCCAGTCTGATTATTGTTTACCCCTTGAATGTTAATTTTTAAAAAAATCTATCTCTTTTTAAAATGGGAAGTGTTTTTGGCATAAACAAATGCTTCTTTGAAGATCTGGGGATGAAGGAAGGAAGGAAGGAAGGAAGGAAGGAAGGAAGGAAGGAAGGAAGGAGGGAACTATGGTAGTATTCTTAGAGATTCTCTCCCAAAAGAAAAAGAAAAAGAAACAGCAAAGTATTAGCCGGCATGTCCAAAAGCAAATAAATTGGTTTGACAGGTGAATCCGATATAATTCACTTTGCAGTTCCCATCAAACTTTCTAGAAAGGGATAAGAAATTCTCTTGACATCTTGAATGGCCCCATCGCATTCAGATTTCAACGGCACAGAAGCCGGAGGGACAAACACCCCCTCCTCAGAAAGCCTTCAATGCACGCAGCTGCAGAGATGCAACACGTACACTGACCTGCCCGAGAACCAGACGCTTCTGAGGGAATGACATTATGAAAACATGAACTGTTTTTGCAAACATTGAGAGCGGGGAAAAAAGAAGAAGAAGAAAATGCAAGTCAAATGAATACATCTACAGCCCAGGAAAGAAAATCCATGGCTTCTGTGAAGAGCGAGCAATAAAATCAAACTGAAGGCTACCCTCCAGATCTAAATCTCCATGTTAAGATGGTGTTGTGGCATCAAGGCAGTGGTGAAATTCAATTTTTTTTTACTATTGGTTCTGTGGGCGAGGCTGGGTGGGCATGGTGTGGCTTGGTGGGCGTGGCAGGGGGAAGGATACTGCAAAATCCCCATTCCCTCCCCACTCTTGGGGG
>WNWU01000055.1:1489411-1509128 GCA_012654045.1 Ptyas mucosa
AAATCTCCCTTCCCTCCCCACTCTTGGGGGAAGGATATTGCAAAATCCCCATTCCCACCCTACTATGGGGCCAGCCAGAGGTGGTATTTGCCGGTTCTTTGAACTACTCAAAATTTCCGCTACCGGTTCTCCAGAACCTGTCAGAACCTGCTGGATTTCACCCCTGCATCACAGGTCTCTTTTGGAAGGGCAACAAGGCGGAGACAACCAGAGAGAAAGGAAAAGACACCTGGTGGATCCAGTCCTAAGACCTACACAGCTAAGAGGGTCTCCTAAGTAGGTAGAGATGATGACTCTGCTCTTCTCCAACAGCCTCGTTCCTAAACAACATCAACCAGCTACCAAAATCCTTCTCAAAATACAGCAAGTGTGTCTAGACCAGTGTTTCTCAACCTTGGAAGCTTGAAGATGGGTGGACTTCAACTCCCAGAATCCCCCAGCCAGCAGCGCTGGGATTCTGGGAGTTGAAATCCACCCATCTTCAAGCTACCAAGGTTGAGAAACACTGGTCTAGAACAATGTTTCTCAACCGAAGCAACATGAAGAGGGAGGGGACTTCAACTCCCAGAATTCCCCAGCCAGCTTTGGAATTCTGGGAGTTGAAGTCCTTACCTCAAGTTGCCAAGATAGACAAACCCTCTTTAGATATCTCTATTCTTTGCATTCAAGGTTATCTTGATATCAAGAATATCAAGGATATCAGCTATTATTTTTGACCCATCTCAGAATTTCTTTCTTAGAAATCATGTTCCTAAAGTCTAAAATTTCCCTTGCTGGGTAATACATATAAAGGAGCCATTCCTGCTTCAGTGTGGCTGGGCTGCTATTGTGGGTACGTAGTAACGCCAATTTTGCCATTTGGTGCATATTCTCCCATTTTGGCTCCTCAGTCGGCAACCAGAAACTCCCATTTTTTTTTTGCCATGTTTCATGAGGTAGAAATGGATCTTGGAGTGTTGGGTTTTATATTCCTGGAAACCCCTGGCAGGCTTTGAGCTCTGCAATTCAGTCATGAAAGGAATGTGTCCGCCAAGATTTAAGAGAAGAAAATGCTCAGGTGTTCCAGAGGGAGGCGCTGTAGCACCAACCCACATGAAGCATCTTCCCTGTTTTTCCATACGAAGAGTTGAACTCAATATATATATATATATATCTCCAATAAATTAAAGTGGTTGCAAAATTGTACCCTTTAGTTCAGTGGTGGGTTGCAAATTTTTTTTACTACTGGTTCTGTGGGTGTGGGTTGTTGGGCGTGGCAAGGGAAGGATACTGTAAAATCTCCATTCCTTCCTCACTCCAGGGGAAGGATACTGCAAAATCCCCATTCCCTCCCCACTCCAGGGGGAAGGATATTGTAAAATCTCCATTCCCATCCCACCCCAGGGGAAGGATACTGCAAAATCCCCATTCCCTCCCCACTCCAGGGGGAAGGATATTGTAAAATCTCCATTCCCACCCCTCTCCAGGGGAAGGATACTGCAAAATCCCCATTTCCTCCCAATCAGCTGGGACTCGGGAGGCAGAGAATAGATGGGGGCAGGGCCAGTCAAAATGTTTACTACCAGTTCTGCAAACTACTCAAAATTTCTGCTACCAATTCTCCAGAACTGGTCAGAACCTGCTGAAACCCACCTCTGCCTCAGTTCCGTGCAAATTCATCAACACAGGTGTGGGAGAAGCCATTTTGTCTCAACTGGGCTGAAGAAATGTAGATTTTGCACAGTGCTACACTTTGCACACCCTTGTGTTTCCCTCAAATGTAAGGAAAAAGAAAAATAATTCAAGAGTTTTTAGTCTGTGTGAGTTCCAAGATGGCGCCTGGGTTCAAGGCCAAGCTTTATCCAACCACAAAATCTTGGAAGAAGGAATGGCTACTCAGCCATTCTTCATATGAATCCCATATAAAGACACATTTCAACCAACAACACACTTACCTATGCATACAAACATGTGCTCATGGGTACTAAACAGGCATATTCAATTCTCTTGCACCAAGGTAGAAAATTATCAAAAGCAAAACCAGCTACAGAAAAAGAGTAAAGAATACAGCCTGTTATTTTAGAAGTGAAAAACATTGGAACGAGTTACTCACCAACGAGATGAAGGCTGGTCACTGCATTTAAAGGAGACCAGCAACAGCCCCTGGTATTGTGGTTAAGGTTGGCATTTAAGAGGATAGGAGCTGATAGGTGGCCCTAATCGCAATGCAAGACTTCTGACTTCAGTGCTGCAAAATTCAGATTATTTTTATTCAGGCCCAATGTTCTTCCTTAGGAGGAGGCCATCTCTGGAGGCATAAAATATATTCCTTCAGCTGTTCCTAAGGACCTTTAATGCACCTCCAACCAAGCTCAGAAATTCCTTAAGCTCAGAATCTCTGCAGCTCCAGGGGCCAAAAGTCCCTCTGAAATCGCATCGGTCTCCAACGGCTTCGGCCAACTGAAGTCTTAAAATATTATTATTTTACACCAGTGAGGAGCCTGGGCTACAATTTCACAGCCTGAACGAAGACCATGCTAGCCATCAATCAAGGCGATTTATTTTCATCAGCCCACAAACGGGAATCAGCTGTATATCTGGGAGACAAGGAGGGAGATGGGATTTTTGTAAATTTAATTTGTTTTCTGCTGAGGGAGGGAGAGGAACTAATCAGAGAGGGATGGCAGGCAAATCCTATTTTTAAATTTTTTTAATAAACATTGTGCATGTGTGTGTATATATACACACACATATATAAACGGATTTCTCCTTTTGCTCCCTTGCATGATTAATAGACAAGCCAGACAGAATCACTTGGAAAAACTCCAGACTTGAGTTTTAGAGATTCTTGGATCTCCCAGGAAGAAAAAAATCCCTCCTGGGACCCTGGGAGTTTGCATTCAACGCCTTTAAAAATTCCTCCCATTTCAAAAGGTCTATTTGCTCCTGGGGAGACGAGTCAATTCTCAAACCAAGCTGGACTGGTTTGAATTTAAAAAAAAAAAAAAACTGGCAGGGGAGTGCCATCTAGTGGCCACGCAGTGTTCCTGCAAGGCATTTTTTAGGTTCAATGTTTGATTTAAATTTGGAGGGTGGCATGTAAATAAATTTAAGCTTTCCTTATGGCTGTTTTTATAATGTACGAGTTTAAGGAAGGAGTTTCTTACCTGTAGCAGCGTTTCTCTTCTTGGTAACTTCAAGATGTGTGTTCAACTCCCAGAACTCCCCAGTCTCCATGCTGTGGGTCATTGGGGAATTCTGGGAGTTGAAGTCCGCATGTCTTAAAAGTCACCAAATTCGGACATCCCTAATGCTCTAGTCATTCATCAAACGTCAAAATTCATCGAAATTGTTGACATGAGATTTATTGTTTATAGCCAAGATCACCAAACCCTGCCTTTTTTCCATCACAATTACTCAATGTAGAAATATTTGCAAAAGGAGATTTCCAAGTTTTTGAGAAGGCAAAAAAACCCCTGTAACGCCTGGCCTGGGCTCATCCCTTGCAGTGGGCCAGAACAAAACCTGGCTGGCACATTGGGTGGAACCAACGCTCTTGATTTGTGAACTCTGGATTGTGGTTTTGCAAACACGTCCACTTCACCCTGTATTCAGTAAACACGGATGAAACGATTGAGCTCAAGGCCTGGATCCAGTTCGGCTTAAAATCAGAAGTCCCCAGAGCTGGCAATTTTAAGATTTGTGGACTTTTTAACTCCCAGAATTCCTCAGACAGCATGCTGGGCTAGCCCATCCAGATATCAACGGATCCAAAGGGTACTTCTGGAAGCACACAGCTGCTGTATCTGGGTTCAAAATCACTCCAAGGCCACAGAATGAAAGTTAACCCACAGATGTATGTCGAGACATCCCTAAGCAAGTTACGCAGGAGTTGGTAAGAAAGAAAGAATGACAGCTCAGTCCTGAGAAAGCAGAACCCGTGAGAAAGAAACTCAGAATAACCCCAACTTTGGTTCAGTCTGGTTTAAGAGGAGGCAGGGTGTCAGCCCTTCAAGGTAGACCCACCCGTCTAGGAAACCAAAATCATGCAGACTTTTATGATAAAGTTATAGGAACAGAATCTAGCAGATCTCCATACGCTTCCTTCCACTTTGACGCCGACTCAAATTACAGTGTTGCCCCAGACTCAAGTTTCTCTTATTTAACTATTTGTCTTGGTTGCAGTTTTTCTCCTGTCCCTCAAGGCCATCCCATCTTCTCTCGATGATGATATTATCATCCATTCAGTCATGTCCCAACTCTTGGTGATTCTATGGTCCAGGTCTGTCCGCATCTTCTGATCTGGCACCCCTACTTTGAGTTGTTCTATGCTCTGCCTGGTGTCAGCATTGCTGGTGTCCAGCCATCGTGTTCTTAATCAGCCTGGTTTCTTTTCATTACTAGCAATAACAATAGCACTTAGACTTATATACTGCTTCACAGTGCTTTTACAGCCCTCTATAAGCGGTTTACAGACTCAGCCTATTGCCCCCAACAATCTGGGTCCTCATTTTACCCACCTCGGAAGGATGAAAGGCTGAGTCAACCTAGAGCCAGCTAGGATCGAACTGCTGGCAGTGGGCAGAGGGAGGGAAGGAAAAAAGGAAGGAAGGAAGGAAGGAAAGAAGGAAGGAAAAAAAGAAAAGCAATAGCCCTTAGACCAGTGTTTCTCAACCTTGGAAGCTTGAAGATGGGTGGACTTCAACTCCCAGAACCCCCCAGCCAGCGCTGCTGGCTGGGGGGTTCTGGGGGTTGAAGTCCACCCATCTTCAAGCTACCAAGGTTGACAAACACTGCCTTAGACTTATATACTGCGTCACAGTGCTTTTACAGCCCTCTATAAGCGGTTTACAGAGTCAGCCTATTGCCCCCAACAATCTGGGTCCTCATTTTACCCACTTCGGAAGGATGAAAGGCTGAGTCAACCTTGAGCCGGTTAGGATCGAACTGCCGAACTGCAGTGAAGTAGCCTGCGGTACTGCACTCTAACCACTGCGCCACCTCAGCTCATCATGCTAACTCTTCCCAACATAATTGCTTTCTCCAGAGAATCCCCCCCACATAACGTGGCCAAAATAAGTGTTTCCCGCTACATGAAGACACACTCCAGCAGCCTTTCCGATTTCTGTTATCATACCCTACAACAATAAGCTAGCATTCCTGGAATCCTTCCAATGCCCATTTCCCGATCCGGCCTATCTCAAAAGGCTGACACAGCCACAAGGATTCAGATTTCCAGACATCTGCCCCAAAACAGAAACAGATTTAAACATATTGGAGTGAGTCATTTCTGCTGGCCGAACGCATGACCAGTTTCCGAAAGTCTTCTTGGCTTCAACCGCCACATTCCAGAGTCAACATCGGCGTTGTGATGTTTCGCCTCTTGAGACCTTTGTTAGAAAACATTCACACTCCTTCCCTCAAGACACTTTCTCCTCGGTGGTGCAAGGATGGACTGAACATCTGTTCCCCTTCAGAAGACGCAACTCACTGCGGTGATTTCTCTTCCAAAGGGTGGAACGTCAGCCCAGAAGGAAAACAATATCATTTGGTGGAACTTTAATCTGCATTAATAGATTGGTTCACTTTAAGGTGCCATCAAAAGGCCCTTTTGTCAGCTTATGCTACTCTGGAGTAGGGCACAAGGAGGAGGAATAACCCACCCCAAATTTCCTAAATTAAAACTTCCTTGGGTTTTCTTTTTCCTTTGGAAAACATTTCGCTTCTCAACCAAGAAGCTTCTTGGATGAGAAGCAAAACGTTCTCCAAAGAAAAAAAACCAGGTTAAGTCCTTTGGAAAAGCACCTTCGGAACAACGATGACCTGAAGGATTGAGAATCAAATTATGAAGTTATGAAAATTCCATAATGCGATGAGTCCAATTCCAGACTTCGGAGACGAAGTTTGAAGCTGACTAGGAGAAAAAACCTTGAGGAAATGCAACATACACAGTCAGGTGTTCCTTCGCTCCAACCTCAAGACCGTCGAAAGGGCTGAGCCAGCCCATCTCGGCTCAAACCCTCTCCAGGAAGAGGGCAAGGCTACGACATCGGTTTAGCTGGACTCAAAATTTGTGGGCTCTCATCCATGTCGCCATGCAAGAAACCAGAAGCGTTGGGTTTTCCTGGAGAGAAAGCCAACGTGTACGCTCGTTATTTCTGTCACACAATTCCTTCAAGGGCCCTCTGTGAAGCGGCAACCACAACCCAGATGGACGGAGATGGGAACTGAGGTATTTTGGGAACTGCAGAGTCAGCCAAAGCAAGAGGATGATCTTGCTTGCACTGCCCAACATTCACTGGGCTTCAGCGTCTGACTTATTCCGAGAACCCTGTGGTTGAAACCTAGGCTTGTCTACTCCCATCTTCAAGATTGGGCACATCAGGGGGTTTTGTGGAAGAAAACAGAACTTCAGGCGTGCAGTTTTGCTTTGTTTCGGTGGAAGAAACTTAAATCTTAAGCCTCATTCTCAAAAGTAACTTTTTTAAAAAGTACATTGGGAGTGTTTACTAAATGTCACCCCAAGGCACTGGCTGAATGGTCAGTTTCAGAAAATATAACCTCAAGGACTGACAAAATCTAGTAAAGTTACACCATTCTACCATCAGCGAAATAAAAGAACAATCTGCCATCTGCACATTTGCTTAAAATGCAGTTGATGAAGAACACAGAACTTTGGAGGGCCGGATTTAGAAGTTTGCTCGGCCTGAACTGAGACAATAAAGAAGTTATAAAGAACAGGACAGAATAACAGAGTTGGAAGGGACCTTGGAGATCCTCTAGTCCAACCCCCTGCTTAGGCAGGAAGCCCCATGCCATTCAAGACAAAACGGTTGTCCAATCTCTTCTTAAAAACTTCCAGTGTTGGAGCACCCACAACTTCTGGAGGTAAACTGTTCCACTGGTTGATTGTTCCATTAGGAAAATTTCTCCTTAGTTCTAGGTTGCTTCTCTCCTTGATGAGTTTCCGTTCGTTGCTTCTCGTCCTGCCCGAATTCCCACTCTCCATCCTTAAAATCATTGCAAAATGTCACAAAGGAACCACAAAGGACAGAGGAAATATTGCTATCCTATCTGCAAACGAGGCGCACTGGCCCGGATCACATGTTTTCAGCCAAGAAGTGGCTGAAGCAGTGTAGGATTTCCTGCCTGGGCAGAGGGTTGGACTAGAAGACCTCCAAGGTCCCTTCCAACTCTGTTATTCTGTTCTATTCTAAAAATAAAGTCTTACACTTAAGTAAGAAAAACCAAAAGCACACATATAAACTGAGGGAAACCAGGCTTACTAGCAGTAACTGTGAGAGGGATTTTGGAGTCTTAGTGGACAACCAGCTAAATATGAGTGTGCAGCGGCAGCCAAAAAAGCCAATGCAATCCTAAATTGCATTAACAGAGGGATACAGTCAAGATCAAGTGAGGTACTAACACCACTCTATAAAGCCCTAGTAAGACCACACCTAGAGTACTGCATCCAGTTTTGGTCACCACACTATAAAAGTTCTAGAGACTCTAGAAAAAGTGCAGAGAAGAGCAACCAGGATGATTAGGGGACTGGAGGATAAAACATACAGTATGAAGAACAGTTACAGGAACTGGGCCTGGCTAGTCTAGTGAAGAGGAGGACCAGGGGAGACATGATAGCATCTTCCAATATTCGAGGGGCTGACACAGAGATGAGGAAGGGGGTCAAGCTATTTTCCAAAGCACTTGAAGGCCAGACAAGGAAACTGACCAAGGAGAGATTCAACCTAGAAATGAGGAGAAATTTTCTGACAGTGAGAACAATCAACCCATGGAACAGAAGTTGCCTTTGGAAGTTGTGGGAGCTTCATCACTTGAGACTTTCAAGAAAAGGCTGGACTGCCATTTGTCAGAAATGGTGTAGGGTGACTAGATGACCTACAAGGTCCCTTCCAACTCTGTTAATCTGTTAAGAACAACACGGTTGTAGCCTGCCTTGGAAAAGGTCATTTCGCACAACCTAGTTCCATTTTTTAAAGAAGAAAAAATTGTGCTAAAATTATGCCTGTGACGAGGGGGGGGGGGGGGGGGGTGTCTCCCCGTCTCAATGCAAAGAAAACCCACTGTTTTAGATTGCAGAAGGATAAACCCACATAGGATTCAATCAACCCCCCCTTTTCCAAGAGAGAAAGATCTATTTGATAGGCTCTTCTGCTCCCTATAAAAAGCTATTTATGGCCGCACAACAGTTCAGGTTACAGGATCTTTTGCTTCTCTTGGACATCTGGTCCAAGGAGATAAAATTTTAAAAAAAAGAAGGTTGAACTTCAAAACTATTCCTTCAATTTGGAATCAGAGAAAAGGGCTTTGCCCTTTGAAAAACACTTGACCCCGTGCCCATCCTGCCAGGGGCAATGCCACCTCTCCTTAAACGCCCCCCTTCCTTCCTTTCGTAACATTACATAAGACAGAGGGGGAAAACAGCAACACATGTGAAGATGCGTCACCAGGAACCACCCGACAGATGTTTCCTGCGATGGATGCCAGAGATGCGGCTCAGCCCAAAGCAATTTAGAGATCCTGTCCCAAGGCTGAAGAAGTTTGGAGCACTGGCGTGGAAAACCAGTGTACCCCAGTTTCTGAAGACCAAGTCTTCAGGTTCTTCATCTCACAGCATCTCTTGGTAGGTCTGGTTGGCTCCCACAAGCCAACTTCTATCCCGTCTGCACCAAATTTTCCCAACCTTGGCAGCCTGGACTTCAACTTCTCCATGCTGGCTGGGGAATTCTGGGAGTTGAAAATCCAGATCTCTTTAAACGTTGCCAAGGTTGGGAAACACTGGAGTAGAAATCTAGCAGCGGTTCCCAAGAAGCTGGCTAGGAGGAAGAAGAGGAGGAGGAGGAGGAAGAGGAGGAAGCAGAGTTTGGAAACCAAGCATAGCTACGACGGAGCCCACCTTTTCTTCATGCTCGACACCGCCAACAAACTTTAAAGAGAAGAGAATTCAGGAAAAGCGCCATGGGGGACAAGTCCGTTTCTTGTGAAAGTTTGTGAAAAATGTTAATTCCCGGCCATAGATGGTGCTTAAAGTATATTCGGTTTAAATATATTCAATTTACTTGCACTGCCTCTGCAAGCTTGCTCTGGCGCGGCGTTGTTCTTGGAGCATTTGCAAATTACGTTACAACTGCCAAGCGATGGGCTTTATGTGGGAATCATTCCAGTGGTGAAATCCAATTTTTGTTACTACCGGTTCTGTGGTTCAGAAACGAAGCTTCAGAAACGAAGCTTCAGAAAAAAAGCCTCCAAACAGAGCTTCAGAAAAAAAGCCTTTTTTTCCCTGAAGCTCTGTTTCGGAAGCTTTCAGAGGCAGGAAAAAGTTTTTTCTGAAACAGAGTTTCAGAAGTTTCAGAGGCAGAAAAAAAAGCCAGGCACAGAGCTCACAACCAAGGAACCTGTTGCTAAAATTCACCTCTGGGAACATCTGATTGAGGGTATTCCGGGAGGCTGATCCACCTGCCAATCAGCGTTTTTCTTATTTTCCTCCCCAAAAACTAAGGTGCATCTTATACTCCAGTGCGTCTTACACTCTGAAAAATACGGTATTTTTTTTTAAAATCAGGGCAACCTGGTCTACACAAATATGGGACGGAGCATACTGTCAAATATAAATCTAACACAAACCCCGTCTCACTTAGCAACAGAAATCCTGGGCTCCGTGGTGGCCTTAAGCTGAGAGCAACCTGTATTCTCTAAAAATGAACAAAAAACAATATCCAGGCGCAGGAGATTCCCGCATTTAGGGTTGGTTAAGCGTTAATCCAGAGCAGGACAACTCTAGAAGTTCTTGGAAGGGTAACAGAAAGAAAACGCGGCCAGGCGCGGTTCGTAAAGGAGGTTACAGAAATCCTTGGAAAAGAAAAGAAAAGAAGAAAAACGGTGTTTTGAAAATTATCCCTTTGTTAGGGAGCAGATCTGAATACCGAACAGCTGGGCTCAGCAATCAAAGACGGCAATCTGTAGGGTGTAACTCACTCCGTTGCAGACTCATGGCCTTTGAGGGGGGGGAGCTGAAAAGGAAATTCCTGAGGAATGAGGTAGTTTCTGAAGCAATTAGGACATTATTATTTTTTTTTTTTTGGAGAAAAAAGGAGGAGGATGGAGAAGAATTTCAGCTGTTTAAAATAAACATACATACACACCATGCATATATATATGTACATTCCTTCTGCAGGTTTTATGTCTTTATGTACGTTTGGGGAGAAACCCCCCCCCAGCAATTTAGCAAGAGGATGTTTTAATAAATCAGTGGGCTACTTCTGGAAAGATTATGCCCGTGGGATCGGTTCCTCATTAAAACTCAACCGAAGGCCTTCCAGATTTACCTAAAATTCCCTCGCAAGATGACGGCTTAGGAACTTTGTGCTATGGAGGAAAGATAAAAAAAGAATGCAAAATTGCGAGAACGAAAACATTCTCCCAACAACAATTTTGGGAAACTTACAGGCAGGATGGCGACACTGTTCAAAAGTAGGAGAAAGATCTAGACTGGTTTGGGGTCTTCCCTATATAGCCCTCACACGATATTCTTTTGGAGCCATTTCTTGCCACTTTTCGGGCCGTTCCAGCCATGGGAAGTTCCAGGTGGACCAAAAATTTGGGAGATGGCTTTGTTTTCTCTTAACGCATTCTTTTCAACCTCTCCTGGATCCCAAAAGATCATTTCCAAATTGAACACAACAGTGTGACTGGACCTGGCGGTCCACCATTCCACTAACAAGGACCTTGAAAGGAATTCTACCAAAATTTATTTCCCAGGAAGAACCCATCACTAAGGAAAGCGAGTCTGACTGAGTCAACTGATCCTTCAGAACTGACCCAAAGGTGCTCCCAAGCTCTTCTCTTTCTGAGCCAACCCAACCCCCCCCCCTCCCCGGACATCCGAGGTCAAAATGGCAGCCGCAATGATGCCATCAAATCCCCATCTTTCTGTCACGCTGGGAGTGACATCTCGACTTTGTCCCCCATGTGGCCACACCCGCAAGCCCCCTCCCCAAATGTAGATTGCCCCTATCCTCTGGGGAAGAGGGAGACCTAGACTCTCCGTAAAAGGAAATAAAAGTACATTAAACCAACTCTTCACATGCTCTTCTCAAAAATCCACACCACTTCCTTTCTAAAGAAGCACCTACCCCAGGTGAGATCTGGGCAAAAGAGTGTGATTTTTGTGTTGCTTTTTAAGCAACTTCTCTCGTTGTACAGATAAAATTTCCAAATTTCAGGAAAGGAATCATCCTCCAGACACACCAATCTAGAACCAGTTGGTTTTTGTCTTTAAAAAAAAAGGAAAAAAAATTAAATTACATTAAAGGGACAGAGAAAGAGAGATGGTGAAGAAAGGGTGATAAGAGCCTGATTTTTTTTTTAAAAGCAACACCACACAACAGAGCTAATGACAGGCCTGTATATACACACTCGATGCCCCACATTTATTGTGGCTTCTCAGTCGACAGATCAGATTAAGTGGCCCAAATGGTTTTGTGATTTCAACCCATCTACCCACTTTCCAAAAAGTGAAAAGAGGGCAGGGGAAAAAAAAAAGATTTAAAACCAGTGGCAACAAGAGTTTTTTTTTAAAAAAAACTGTACATGTTTTTTTCCCCCATTTAACTTACAAAGGAACCTCCTGAAACCTTCCCCAAAATGTCTCTCGGTGGTATCAACGTGGCCCCTCGGCATATTTTCTTTCTTTTTTTTAAAAAAAAGTCCATTTTTTCCCCTCCCTCTCTGACGGTTTTAAAAAAATAATAATAATAATAAAAGGAGGAGTACAGGCCTAGTTATCTCCATTGTCTTTGACCCACGAGGAAGAAAAAGAGGCTTAAGAGAAGAACGGCTTCTGATGGGCCGAAATTGCCGGCCAAATCAATCACTTTTTGATCTATTTTGTTGACGTTGTGTGTGACTTCGGTGGCGTTCAGCGCCAGTTCAGGAGAACACTGGTGCAATTCGCACCCGCTTCCACTGCCTTCTCCGCTGCTTTCGTCGTCTGGTGGGGAAAAAGGAACAGAAAAAATAAATAATAATCCTCTTGCTAAGATTCAACCAACTGTCTGAGATTTCTCTTCCTGTTGCTGACGTGCCTCTCCTTGTGAATTCAGACACAGGTTACAAACTAATCCAGTGTTTCTCAACCTTGAAAAGGGGTGGACTTCAACTCCCAGAATTCCCCAACCCCTTGAACAGGGGTGGAGTTCAACTCCCAGAATTCCCCAGCCATCACACCTGGGGATTTCTGGGAGTTGAAGTCCCCCCCTCTTCAAGGGCCCAAGGCTGAAAAACACAGAACAAATCTGAAGACGATGGGCCGTTGCATTTTTATGGCAGTTTGGGTGGCTGCAAATGGTCCTCGCTTAACGACCTATGCTCAGAGCCCAATTCTTCAGGAAAACATCCTCCCGGGGCACCCAACACCATATTGAGCCTTTGCTCGGCGCCCAGCACACCAAGATCCGCTTACTTATATCTATGAAGTCCACGTCGTTGCCGTTGTAGGCGTTCTTCAGCTTGCTGGTCATCACACGGAGGGACATGATTTGCTGACGGATCACGATGTCCGGCTTTGAAGTGTCGACTTCCACCTCGGGGTTGTTTGCCTGGTTGGCAAAGCCATTCGGCACCACGGCGAAGAGGTACCTGGGGAGAAAAGTTGGCGCTTCAGGTCAGGATTGCAAGACTGACCTCGGTGCAAGGAATCCTCAATTTATGTTGTGGCCTTTCGTTTATCGATCCGTTTTCATTATGGTCACGGAGCAGCGTGACAAAGTCCTTAAGAACCACTATTTTTTTAAAAAAAATTTAAAATAAAAGTAATATTGTTCTGCCCAGGCTCGCCAAATACGACAAACCCTCTGAATTTGAATCAATGATTCCTTCAAAAAGTTTCTCTCTCCCCGCAGGCTAACAAGTCTGTCCGAAGGGAGATGTATAGTTGTCTGCCACTCCTATTCATCTCCGCCCCCTGCCTTTGATCCCCAGAGTTAGGGTGGAGCTTTGCTAGCAGCGGTGGCTCTTCCGTCCCGAGGACCAGCTCATAGATTTCCACTGCTCTCCTCTCCTCTGCCTTCTGCACATCCGCATGTCAGGCACTGGACCCAGCTGTTCCTCCTCTTCTTCATCAGCCACCTTCAGACCTGGGGGCTGTTGACTCTCCATCTGAGGACTGATGGACGGCCCAGGCTCCACCCCCCCCCTCTCTCTCTGACAGCTCCACTCCCTCTTCCACCTCAGAGCTCTCAGGTTGCCCTGATGCTGATCCTCACTCCCTCGCCTCCTTCTCCTCCTCCGATTCGGCTGCTGGAGGGGCCGGCCCAACAGGCCACAACAAATATATTACGATTAGTGGTGGAATATCAGCAGGCAGATGGAGCCTGCCTAATTTTGCAGAGGATATAACAAAATTGGGCCCCAGGCAAAGAAACCACTAAACCATTCGTTTAATGTTGGTTTGAACTTACGATGGCCCTGAAAAAAGTTACAATAGCCCCTCCTCCGAGTACAGCCGGTCACACCATCTCCATGGTGATGTGATCGGGATCTGGCGGCCAAGTCACAATTAGTGCAAGTTCGAATCTCACCAGGCTCAAGGTTGACTCAGCCTTCCATCCTTCCGAGGTGGGTAAAATGAGGAGCCGGATTGTGGGGGGCAATAAGCTGACTTTGTATAAAAAAGAACACCGCTGGGGGGGCGGGGGGCAAAAGCCCTACTAAGCAGACATATACAAAAGTATGAAGGCTATTGCTTAACGCATTGTAAGCCGCCCTGAGTCTCCGGAGAAGGGCGGCATATAAATCGAACCAATAAATAAATAAAACCATGCTTTCCAACGTTTCTGGCTTTACACGACGCGCCAAATGAGCCACTTTAAAAGGCTGAGCATCCTTCACCTGCTCTTGTTCTTTCCGTTCCAGCATTCTTCTTCGTGAACGTTGCCGGCGGCCATCTTCTCGTTGTTGCAGAGGTTGGTGGGAAGGGAAGACCAGAACTTCTTCGCTTGCTTCAACTTCTCCTTCACGTCGGTCACCTTTGGTTGAACGAGAGAAAATCCAGCTCAAACGGATTTCTTCCTTACGAGAGTCCACCTCTCTCCCTTCGTTATCAGAAGCTGCCTTATCTTATCCGCCAGACTCGGTTGGTTGGTTGGTTGGCTAGTTGAGGTTCTCCAGAGCAGAGTCTCTCTCAACTTTAGCCTTTTTATGATGTGTGGACTTCAACTCCCAGAACTCCCCAGCCAGCCTTTTGAGTGGTAGCGACTGCTCTCTGTGGAATGCCTTATCGTCTGAGGTTAGATCGGTCCCAACCCGACTGACCTTTGATAAAGGCCGCCTTCAATCCACTCTCGGAGGCCAAGAGGGGGTTAAACCCTAAAGTTTAGTAGTCATTTTAACACTGGCTGGTTTATTCTCAAAAGCTACTTTTTTTTCTTGCGATTTCATGGTGTGTTTTTTTCACGATTTGAGTTTTGTGTTCACGAGATGGGATGGCATCTAATCCATCCCTTGACCAGTTGACTTCTCCTACTGGGGTATCTTTCAGACAAATGGACATCAACTCAGCTGAATAGGTTGTTTAAAAAAATGCTTTTAAAAGGTTAGAAAAAAGGCTCTGACGATTGTGAGGCACGGCTGTGATCGTCAGAGCCTGTTTTTTTTTTTAACTTTTAAAAGCAAAAAAGTAAAACCTTTCTGGGCATGCGCAGAGGGTACAAAACACATTACTTCCTGGTTAAAACCAGGAAGTAATGACAACCGGGTGGGTGGGCGGAGCCTCGCGCCACGATCGCTACCGGTTTTCCAAATCACCCGCTATGATCACTACCGGATCGGGTGATCCGGTCCGAACCGGGAGCATTTCACCCCTGCATCAACTCTTGAAATCGCCCAGCTGATCTGGTTACTGTTCAGAATTCTTAGAACTGGAGACCACCCAACTAAAACAGAGCAAATCCAAGACCAATCTATTTTAATAATCTTCATAATTGGGGGAGGGGGACCTATTCAGGGGTGGGCTCCAAAATTTTTTTTAGCAAGGGCTTCTCTGCCCGGTTGCTGGGTGGGTGTGGCCATGGTGGACGTGGCCTAGTCGGCCTCTTGCTCCACGGCGGGGGTGATGGTGGTTTGCCCTCCCCAGGCTCCGGAGGCCCTCTGGAGTTCCCAAACGTCTGGTAGGCCTGTTTTTCACCCTCACCAAGCCTCCCTATGCACCCTGCACTTACTTGCATCTAAAACGGGCCACGTGGACTCCTGGGAGGGGCGGGGTGGGCGGGGCCAGCCTTGAGTGGGATTGCACTGCGCAGAATCTTAGCTAGAGGTTTTCCCGAACCCCTGCGAACCCCCAGCAGCTCACCTCTGGACCTATTCCTTCTTTGGGAGGTCAAGGCAGAGCTGTGACATGTTGTTCTCTCCAAAAACTTGACCGGTGGGTTCAACTGTGCTATTGCGGCCCTTCCAAGCCGTAACAGTCATTATTATCCAGGGCTCTGTACTCACCAGTCGATCCAAACTCGTTCCTGCAGCTGTTGTGGGACGTTCCTCTGGGTTATAAGGCCTAAAGCGGGGACTGAAGTTGCTGTCTGACGCCGAGCGAGATGTTCGGCTTTGTGCCAGCATCTTGGGTTGTCCACATCCTTGAAAAACCTAGGCCAATGAAGACACGTGAGAGCAATCACACCTTTCGTGAACTTTCTCTACAAACTGGCTCTCCCCACCCAGACTTTCATGAAGCGACTGTAGCAGCAGGCTGGAGGCCACTCTTCCGTAACCTTCAGAGGTGATGGACCTAATCCCTGAACGTCCTGGTAGATCCGCTGGAGATATCTCACTTCCTTGCCTATGAGGAATTCTTGATCATCTATGGTGACTAGCTAAGTTTTTATATTCCATATTTATATTTCATGGCCCAATTAGTTGACCAAGAGGTTTAGACCAAGAGATTTTCCTGTTCTGGAGCGCCAAATAGTTAGAAACTTTCGTGAGGATGAGAAGTTTCTCACAAAACATCCAACAGAGGCAATGAAGCATGAAGCCACCTGAGATTCTTCCAGCACTGGAAATGTTTTCCTGAACTACTCCTTCTAGATCAACCGTTCTCCTTCTTTCTTCTTGCTCGCTTCCTAAATGGAGCACCCTCAACGTACCTTTTGAGACACCTGTAAGCTGTTTTCTTGCATATTCATGATGGCATCTGAAATCTTCACATCGATGGGGTCCATGACAGACTCGATGTTGAAGGGACCTTCCAACCTCTCGGCCAACTGCAGCATTGAATCTAGGCAGCGAAAACCAGAGAGAAGAAGACACGGCTGATTAGTGCTCACACAGGTCTCAAAATCTTTAAAAAACCTGGAATTCCAGGAGATACACAGATCAACATATATCACCCCAATTGATGCCTTCAGGAGGTTCTGCAGAAGGTCCCAGAACTTGCCAAGAACAAAACTACTTGCTGTCTCCCTCCAACCCATCCTTCTCGGCTCCTTCTGCAGTCCACCAAATGCATGCCCTATTGATAAACAAGCCCATTATTATAAGCCACAGTTAACACAGTTTTCTGTGACTACAAACCCACTTAAAATTTTAAACCATTCCCCTCTCTTCTTTATCACTCCAGATTAGTTTCTCTCTGGTCCTCCCTGAATATCCCAATTAAACTGGGTTCTTGAGAACGGCAAGACAAAATGACTTACAACTGTCTTCTTCTGGATCAGGTGACTTCCCAGTCTGGCCTACATAGTTGGGGAGTCTCTAGAGTAGGGGTCAGCAACCTTAAACACTCAAAGAGCCATTTGGACCCGTTTCCCACAGAAAAGAAAACACCGGGAGCCACAAAACCTTTCCCGTGCCTGACTCTTATTTCTTGAGCGGCCACAAAACTAGCATAGGTAGTTGAATTAAACGTTCTGTTTTCCTCTGAAACGTTTGTTTTCTTGGATTTATCCATGGTTGGCCTACTGGGAGTCGAAAAGTTCAATAAATCACATGCCAGTAGGTGGCGCACACTGGCGGTTGTGACGCATATTTTGAGTGACAGGGAGCCGCAGCAGAGGGATGAAAGAGCCACATGAGGCTCCAGAGCCACGGGTTGCTGACCCCTGCCCTAGAGGAACCTCATCTGGTTCTCCTCACCCAGCCCAATCTTGAACCCAGCAAAGGGGCTGCCACTCAATTGCCCCCTGCCACAAAACACAAATCCCTCTCAGATCTCTGCCCTGACCAGCCCTTGACATTCAGACATTGGCTAAATTCTGTTGACCGATGTTGTAAAAATAGGACGTATCCAGTTGAATTGCTGCCCTTCTCCATGACCTCACACTTTAGAGCAGAAAAACAAACATCAAGTTTACAAATGTTTATTAGTTGTGATTAATAGTCCCGCAGCTAAAGGGAAGGTGAATCTATAGCAGGGGTCTCCAATCTTGGCAACTTTAAGACTTGTGGACTTCAACTCCTAGAATTCTGGGAGTTGAAGTCCACAAGTCTTAAAGTTGCCAAGATTGGAGACCCCTGATCTACAGGAAGGGGGCTTGTTAGGCAGACAGTGCAACGTCTCAGAAACCAGGCTGAAAAGTCTGGCCCCCATTGTGTCGGCTTTCCCACCCCGGCACTTCTGATCAGCCTCTTCCTCCTCTAATTCTGTCTCTCCCCCAGTCTCCCCAGGGGAGATTCCAGCCTCTTCAAATTGCACCCTTCTCCGAAATGTTGCAATCAGAACAAATTATCTAAAATAAATAAGACCATCTGCCTTCCCTGCAGTGTTTACTCAAAGTGGATTTCAGGTCTTCCTGTTTGCAGAAGCAGAAGTCGAGAATCAGCACAGGGGAAAAAGGCTCTCGGCCAAGAGGCGCTCCAGAAACTTTGGCCGATTCAGACGTTGAGGTTCCTCGGAGGAGAAAAGGAGGACACGGGACTCCTGGCTACAGGCCAGGATGGGCACCATCCCCAAGAATTGTTCTCCTCAAAGAAGGTTGATGTGGGAGCGCTCCCAAAAGGGAAACCAAGGATCTTATGAAATTAGGAGACCACAAAAAGGAAGGTCCTTCCATTCCTGCCAGTGAAGCACCAAGAGATCAATGGCGGAGTCATTAAGAAGGCCGGCCGGCCATCTCCACATCAACATACATCACCTGTTGCAAAGCCAGGACCCAAGTGGGGCAGAAATGAAAAGCGGAAGGAAGGAAGGATGGATCATCAAAGGGGAAGGGAAGGGAAGGGAAGGGAAGGGAAGGGAAGGGAAGGAGGGAAGGAAGGGTAAACAAAGGGGAAGGAAAAGGAAGGGTAGGGAAGAGAAGGGGAAGGAAGGAAGGGTCAACAAAGGGGAAGGGAAGGGTAGGGAAGGGAAGGGAAGGGAAGGGGAAGGAAGGAAGGAAGGAAAGGAAGGAAGGAAGGAAGGAAGGGAAGGGGAAGGAAGGGTCTCACACATGCACATGGGCCCCTTCTTCTCCTTCAGAAATTACTACTCTCACCGTTCCAGACCCCTTACTGATCGTTGTCCTCAAAGGATATTTACATTTGAACCAAAAGGTCCTTCACTCCATAGGACTTCCTAACTCCCCCTTTGCAATGTCTTCTCAGTGGGGGACAAAGTGCTTTTTTTGGGGGGGAATAAAGAACCCGCCCATCCCCGATCCCCCCCCCCACCTTCTATTCTTCTTTCTCTGAGTCTTCTCCACCAACCCTTCCCTTCATGGGAAACCGAGTTTTTTTTAGCAGTGGGCAAAAGCAAACGCCAACCAGTCTCCAAGCCTGAATGGCCACCTTTGTGCTCTCGTAAAAGAGCCCTTTTGTTCCATCATTTAAAAAAAAGAGAGAGAGAGAGAGAGGCCGACCCAGCCCTGCTCACCTATGAAGTTGTTCCACTCGGTCTCCAGCTCCCCCTGGTTGGCCAGGCATCCACGCATGACGTTGAAACAGTAGTTGTAACAGGGCTTGATGGTCACGAAGCCACGGCAGAACGGGCAGTACATCATCTTGGTCAGGGCGCGAACTCCTTGGGGCGTGGGGTTGACCTTTGAGGAGAAGGGAAGAGGGGCAACGGAGAGAGGAAGAAAGAGACACCATGTTATGGGGCTGACCGTCACTTATAAATGTGTCTGAGGCCAGGAGGACACCATAATCTCTACCTACAAGGCCATAACTAAGAGTAAAGGTAGGTATGGAGGCCTCCCAGAGCTGTCAGCGACCCCTGGAGCTGCTGGCAGATGCGGTGAAGGTGTCCATGCTGTATCCAAGCCACCCTGGTCCAGTTTGTGTCCCAATTCTGCCCACCTCCAATGACCACCTTAAAAAAAAAAAAACAGATGGAGAAGACACCAGGAGAACAAGGCCACAACTGGAAGCTAAGACAGGTGAGACACCTTCCACAGCTATCAGGGTCTCCTGGAGCTGCTGACAGGTAGGGTGAAGGTGTCCATGCTGTATCCAAGCTACCTTGGTCTACTTTTCTGCCCACCTCCAATAACCACCTTAAAAAAAACAGAAGGAGGGGACACCAAGAGAAGAGATGATCCTTCCTGGCTGATGGAATGAGAGCTTCCCTGTGATTCTACTCCCTTGGGAAGCCAACTGATTGCCAACATGATCGCCAACGTCCGATGACGGATATGGCAGGAGGAGGAGGAGGAGGAGGAGGAGGAGGAGGAGAAGGAGAAGGAGAAGGAGAAGGAGAAGAAGAAGAAGAAGAAGAAGAAGAAGAAGAAGAAGAAGAAGAAGAAGAAGAAGA
>WNWU01000055.1:1510601-1542620 GCA_012654045.1 Ptyas mucosa
CCTTCCTTCCTTCCTTCCTTCCTTCCTTCCTTCCTTCCTTCCTTCCTCCCCCACCTCTCTCTTTTTTTTTTCAAATTTAACAGAAGGAAAACCTCAGTGGTTCTTCCTTGCACCATTTGAAAAAAGTGGAATTTTGCTCTATTAAAGTCAAGTAAACGCACTGCCTTCTTTAGAATCTTCATTTACAGATCTCAACCCTCGCATGAGGTTCTCCGTGAAGGTGGACTTACGGTGGGGCCAGCCATGGGAGGGTCGATGACCCCAATAGATGGGTCCTTCTCCACTCTCACACACATTTTCTGACATAGTTTAAACTTTCCTACAAGATGACAACAGCAACTGCACAACTTTCCCCGTTTAAATAGAACAACAGAGTTGGAAGGGACCTTGGAGGTCTTCTAGTCCAACCCCCTGCTCAGGCAGGAAACCCTACACCACTTCAGACAAATGGTTATCCAACATCTTCTTAAAAACGTCCAGTGTTGGAGCATTCACAACTTCTGGAGGCAAGTTGTTCCACTGATTAATTGTTCTGACTGTCAGGAAATTTCTCCTTAGTTCTAAGCTGCTTCTCTCCTTGATGAGTTTCCACCCATTGCTTCTTGTCCTGCCATCAGGTGCTTTGGAGAATAGTTTGACTCCCTCTTCTTTGGGGCAGCCCCTGAGATATTGGAAGACTGCTATCATGTCAACCCTAGTCCTTCTTTTCATCAAACTGGACATACCCAGTTCCTGCAACCGTCCTTCATATGTTTTAGCCTCCAGTCCCCTAATCCTCTTTTTTGCTCTTCTCTGCACTCTTTCTAGAGTCTCCACATCTTTTTTACATCGTGGCGACCAAAACTGGATGTAGGATTCCAAGTGTGGCCTTACCAAGGACTTATAAAGCGGTATTAACACTTCACGTGATCTTGATTCTATCCCTTTGTTGATGCAGCCTAGAACTGTGTTGGCTTTTTTGGCAGCTGTTGCCCACGGCTGGCTCCTATTTAAATGGTTGTCCACTAGGACTCCAAGATCCCTCTCACAGTTGCTACTATTGAGCAAGGTATCACATATACTGTACCTGTGCATTTTTTTTTTATTTTTTATTTGTGCATGTGTGTTTGGGCACACACTGCAGCTGCGATCTTGACTTCTTGGGTTTCCCCCCACGATTTATTTTCAAATTTGAGCGATTACTGCGATCCGTTGTCTGGGATGCCCCCTATGAAAAGGTGACCCCCACACATACACACCTCAAATTGGTTCTGCGAGTTGCCCACCCCTGAAGCAAGAGCCCCCACTCACCGCAGAGACTTTGGCCACCACGTCCTTGGCCACGGCCAGGCCTTGGGCAAAGGTGCGAGCGGCCACGAAAGCCCGTGTCACCTGCAGCTTCAGCTTTCGTGGGACGTCTCCAAAGGGTTTCAGCTGCTCGGTGTATTTGCTGACGCACTCCAGGTACTCGTCCGAAAAGTGATACTGGGGGTTGACCAGGCGGAACATGCGCTCGAGAAGACGGGCCCAAAAGTCATTCAGCATCTCTTCCAGGTTGACCCGCCCGCCCGCATAATATCGCTTCAGTTCCACAAAGAGGTCCTTAAACATCTCCGAGTTCTGCATGTACAGGAGGCCATAAGTCCGTACAAACATGTCGTTCAAGGATTTCTCGGCGTTGTCCAGGAGCTCCCTGAAAAATTCTGGAGGAAGAGAAAGAAGAAACTGACTGCGAGGAATGGGTCACCATCTAAGGCAGTGTTTCTCAACCTTGGAAGCTTGAAGATGGGTGGACTTCAACTCCCAGAATCCCCCAGCCAGTGCTTTTGATCTTTTGACCCTCCTGCAGATGCTGTGACAGGAATATTACCTACAATATGCTGAAGCTTCTCTATTCTTCGACTAGAAATCATAAGCAAAAGAGTTAATCAAGAAGGGAGAATATTCTGAATCGTTTTCTGACACAAGATACAGAAGAGGCCAACTCAATAAGTCCATTTCTTACGGATGCTTTTTACCTATATCCCTATTATGTTCAAATCTAGAGGTCCAAGTCAATTTACCCCCAAATAAGCATCAAAACAGTGAAGGCAACCTTATCTGGATACGTAGATGATATGTTCATCACCAAATCAATGTTGGTTAAGTTGGCTGAAACTCGATTACCTGAACCCAGATCATGTGATCTGTTCAAGGCTCAACGTATCATCCAAACCCAGGAAAAGAAGGTTGAATCTACGCCTACGGTAGAACACGGCCGTCAAGTCTTCACAAAGAAGAGTCCAACTTCAGAACCTCCATTATCTTTCAGGAGCTCAGCAAGGATGGGAACTATGGCCCCTGCTATCACAGCGTTAGCCAAGTGGACATGCAATGGTCTTTGGAAGGCCCAAGAAAAGAGAAAACCACAACCAGCCACAGGCAAATGGGTTCAGAACCATACAAGTGTTGGTTGTGGGAATATTCCACCCCACGCCTGGGAAATGCGACCTCAGAGAAGAGAGATGAATGGGTGGGAGGAGGCCCTCTGCGGCCAGAAAGTACCATCAGGATTGTGTTCCGGAAGAGCTCCTCAGAGAGATGTCAAGAAAGCCCAACGAGAAATATTTAATACCGCCATGTAATCACGTAAGACAGGGGGTCTACAACCTTATATACTCAGAGAGCCATTTGGACCCGTTTCCTACAGAAAAGAAAACACCGGGAGCCACAAAACCTGGGTGGGTGTGGCCAGCTTGATGTCACTCACTTCCACCGGTCACATGACTCCCCCAAGCCATGCCTACCCAGCCGGTCATTAGGGCAGAGAACCAGTTGTTAAAAAACATCGGGAACCACAATGGCAGAGGAAGGATACTGCAAAATCTCCATTCCCACCCCACTCCAGGGGAAGGATACTGCAAAATCCCCATTCCCTCCTTACTCCTGGGGGAAGGATATTGCAAAATCTCCATTCCCACCCCACTCTGGGGCCAGCCAGAGGTGGTATTTGCCGGTTCTCTGAACTGCTCAAAATTTCCGCTACCGGTTCTCTAGAAACTGTCAGAACCTGCTGGATTTCACCCCTGGACTATGCACAGCAAGCCCAGCCCTTCCTGGCAAGGTGAAAACGTTGGTGGAGGCTTCCTCCACAGCTCTGGGTGTCTTCTCCAAGCCTGGGTCGGGCAAATATGTTTGAATCACACAAGCCTCTGTCCTTCACCCTCAAAGGGGCAGTGTGTTCGACTCCAAAGTGGTTAGAAACTGGAGCACAGAGAGGGAGAGAGAGAGAGACAGACAGGCAGCCGGGGGAAAATAACTTTGGCCCCCTCTGAATTTAAACCTTGTTTTAAAGACAGGCTGCAGTAGGTTGAAATTCAATTTAAAAAAAAATCTTCAAAAGGTTCCAGCACAAACAAGGTCTGAACTCAGGACATTTTGGGGAGAGGGGAACTTTTCAAATACATCCAGAAGAAGGCTGCTTTTGAATGTCGCCCAAAGATGCTTTTTTCAGGAGGCCACTGGAATTTTCTTCGTTTTTTTTCTTTTGAAGACGTTTCGCTTCTCCTCCAAGAAGCTTCTTCAGCTCTGAATGGTGGGGAAGGGAAGGATTGATACTCCTTGAAGACAGCTGGTCATTTGCATCCTTTTAGAGGGTCCTTGAAGCACTTGGAGGTTTACCTGTGTCCTCAGGGTCACCTGAGTTGTGCTCCTAGTTTCCTGTAGTCTGCCATTTTTTCCCCCTCTGGAAATCCATTCCTACGCCCCATACCATTCAAAGCAGGGGTGGGTTTCAAAATTTTTACTACCGGTTCTGTGGGCGCGGCTTGGTGGGCGTGGCAGGGGAAGGATACTGTAAAATCTCCATTCCCACCCCACTCCAGGGGAAGGTTATTGCAAAATCCCCATTTCCTCCCGATCAGTTGGGACTCAGGAGGCAGAGAATAGATCGGGGCGGGGCCAGTCAGAGGCGGTATTTACCGATTCTCTGAACTACTCAAAATTTCCGCCACCGGTTCTCCAGATCTGGTCCGAACCTGCTGAAACCCACCTCTGATTCCAAGAGTGTTCATCCCAAATTGTATAGCTAAAAGTCTGTAGAGATTCTCGGTCCTCCAGATCATGGTTGTCCCAAAGGGGCTTTTTCAAGAGGCATCTGGACTTCCTTATGTTTTTTTCTTTTGAAGGCATTTCGCTTCTCATCCAAGAAGCTTCTTCAGCTCCATTCTCCACCATCCAGTCAGAGCTGAAGAAGCTTCTTTGGATGAGAAGCGAAACGTCTTCAAAAGAAAAACAAACAAACAAGGAAGTCCAGATGCCTGCTCGAAAACCCCCTTTGGGGCAACCATGACCCGGATGGCTGAGAATCTCTACAGAGTTTTTGAATGTAGCTGTGGGCTCTTGAGACGGACTTGGCCAACAAAAGAAGAGCTTGAGGAACAGAAGCTAAGCAGAACCCCCAAGACAAAAGCTCCTGTCTGCATGGTGACCCCCCCACCCACCTCCCACCATAAAGTAGCCCTTGGTCAGTATTAGCACCAAAGTGTCTCCTCTTTCCCATGACTGGCACTTCCTGTCTACATTTCTCTCCTCCTTTCTGCTAGGTTAAACAGGGTGGGAGGTATTAATTTCTAATTCACTTAATCATTTTGAAGGCTCGCTTCCTCTCTCTCTCTCCCCCCCTCCCTGCCTTCCCCCCAGCCCAATCCTCTGCCTCCCTGACCTTTAAATCGAAAGGCCAGATCGGTTTCCTCTTTGGACGCTTACCTGGAGAATAAAACCTCGGGAATCACGTGGGCTCTGAAAATAACCATCCTGAACTCAAAAGGCCAGGCAACTGAGGTTTTGGTGCGTGGCCAGGGGTTTTTTTTTGGGGGGGGGGGGGGGGGCTGGTCAGAATAAACAAAGAGTTGGAAGGGACCTTTGGAGATCTTCTAGTCCAACCCCTTGCTCAAGCAGGAGTGTCCAACTTTTAAGGCTTGTGGACTTCAACTCCCAGGATTTCGCGGTCGACTTAGAAGTCCAGAAATCTTACAGCGTTTGCACACCAATTGCCTTACGATATTCTGGACAAATAGCAGCCCAGTCTCTCCTTGAAAACCTCCAGTCATGGAGCACCCACAATTTCTGGAGGCAAGCCAGAATTAACCACTGGTTAATTGTTCTAAATTCTCTTTATTGCTAATAAACTGCTGGTCGGTTGGGAAGGGCCTGTGGGTATGTCAGTATGCGCCCCCAGGGGTGAATTGCTCCCAGTTCGGACCGGATCCGGTAGCGATGACGGTGGGTGGTTCGGAGAACCGGTAGCAAAAATCCCTGCCCCCCCTCCCCATGCCCAGCAGAGCCGCACCATCACCAGAGCCTTTTTTTAAAAAAAACTTTTAAAAGCATTTTTTCTACAACCTCTTCGGCCGAAAAAATGCTTTTAAAAGTGAAAAAAAAAAGCCTCTAATGATCGTGAAGCTCAGCTGGGATCATCGGAGGCTTTCAAAAGCTTTTTTTTTTACAACCTCCTAGGTCGAAAAGGTTGTAGAAAAAATGCTTTTAAAAGCCTCTGATGTCAGAGGCTTTTAAAAGCATTTTAAAAGAGGTTGTAGAAAAAATGTTTTTAAAAGAAAAAAAAAGCCTCTGACGATCAGGCAACTCAGCTGGGATCGTCAGAGGCTTTTAAAAGCATTTTTTAAAAAAAGTTGGCTACGCCCACTCAGTCACATTACCCCCCCCCCCCCCCCCCACAGTCAAACCTTTTACATTTCACCCCTGCCCCCCCCCCCCCTCATTTCTGCAGCAGAACTGAGATTTGGGGTTGAATAAACCATCGTCCCAAGAGGACAGCTGTTCCAGTTGTTCTGCCAGCCCAACACCCTGATCCGAGAGAGGTTCACCAACCAGGAAAGTGGCAGAAGGAAAGTCGCTATTAGCCCAGGTGAGAATTTGCTCTGAAGGTTGTTCTGGGGTTAACGTATTAATTTTCCCCCTTGAAGAAGGCAAGATCGATACTGATTAACGAGCCTCAAGGTGTCCCGGGGAATAAAACCTTGAAAAGGGGTGTGTGAGAGAGAAATAAGGATGGGTGGGTGGGGCAGTTGCTATCTTGACAGTTTGAAGGACAAAATGAATTGACTGCCTTTTGTTTGTCTTGGGAGCAGGGCTTGTTCTCAAACACAAGCTGGACGTTTTGAGAGATTACGTCCTTGTTTTTACAGCATTGTTAAAAAAAAAGTGTGTGGTTTACAGTGGGGGGGGTGGGGGGGCAGGGTTTGCAAATCTGGAGCCTTGAAATTCTCAATGGGGAGGGTGAAGCCGGTCAAACCCCAATGCAGACGCTCAAAGGGATTTGGGGGGGGGGTGGTCTTATGAAGACCCTGAACTATGAATAGCCAGAGAGCTGTTGCTCCATTTGGCTTAGAATGAAATTGTGCTGATGGACACTGGACAAGGCCACGGGGGAATTGTGTGTGGGGGGGAGGGATGCTGCCCCTTTTGCTGCATTTTTATTATTGTTGTTGTTGTTGCTGCTGCTGTTGTTGTTATTATTGATCATCACACAGTCAGCCAGGTGTCCAGACTGGGTTTGGCATATTTGTCTACCTATCAAGTCCTTACCAAGAACCCGGGATAGGCAGATCCGAATGTTTGACGGTGTTACAGATCTCATCGCAAGATGGAAGCAGTTCCAAGGAAAGCTGCCTTCTGCAATTGACTGATGGCAAATTTGTCAATGCCAATGGTGTTCCAGTATTGTTCTTGTTATCGTTGTTATCATTGCATTATTATCATCATCATCATCATCATCATCATCATCATCATCATCACCCTATTTTCCAAAGCACTGAAGGCAGGACAAGAAGTAATGGATGGAAATTAATCAAGGAGAGAAGCAACCTAGAACTAAGGAGACATTTCTTGACAGTGAGAAATTAACCAGTGGAACAACTTGCCTCCAGAAGTTGTGAATGCTCCAACACTGGAAGTTTTTAGAAGATGTTGGATAACCCTTTGTCTGAAGTGGTGTAGGGTTTCCTGCCTGAGCAGGGGGTTGGACTAGAAGACCTCCAAGGTCCCTTCCAGATCTGTCATCCTTACTTTCTCCAAGTGGCCCCGTCTACCAAGGATTACAACACATGAACCCATAAATAACAATGAGCTTGGCTGTGCAATCCTTATTAATTTCCGTCTGAGCCACGGACAGGGAAAAGAAATTCTAAATAATGATAAAACCTCTTTTGGTGGGAGAGGGAGGGAGAAGGACTTTGATTTCTCTCCTTGCAACGGCCCTAATTCAGATCAAGAGGGACTCTGCTGATTACCCCAGATCCCCCACAACGGATTTCTAGGTCCTCTCATACTAACCCAGGTCATTGCCTGCAAAGACTGGTCTAGCCCTTTCGTGGGGCAGAAAGGGGTCAGAGCAAGCTGCCAGGCAGGCAAAGTGCTGGGAAACAAGACAGGGCCCACTCACAAGTTCGGTCCCCGAGATTTTGGTGGACCTGTGGCAGGAACTGCCAGGCGTATGCCATCTACGTGCCAGAATCGGGGAGAAGGTGTGAGCAGCCTCTGGATGGGGACATCAAAACAGATGGGCTCTTCCTGTTAAATCTTCCACCTCTCCAGACTTCAAAAATTGGGGTAGGGTGGGGTGTTTTGGTCTGCCCAGCGATTTAACGGAAACCATTTCGGGAGAGGACGATGGGGCCGGGAGACAGGGAGGGTCTCAAAACCATCCAGGGTATGGAAACGGGAACTTAAGTCCCTCTGGTTTTTATCTAGCAGAATGCTCAATTCATCCTGGTCAACTCTTTCTCTAAACAAGGAGCGTCCAACCTTGGCAAACGTTTTAAGACCTGTGGACTTCAACTCCCAGAATTCCCCAGCCAGCAACCATGCTGGCTGGGGAATTCTGGAAGTCGAAGTCCACAAATCTTTAAAAAGTTGCCAAGGTTGGCTCTCCTTCCCCTAAACATTTGCTGGATAGCTGAACGAAAAGTGTCTCTGCCCTGGACAGACCCATCTTCTGCAATTTGACTCCCTGGGTGTCTCCTGACACCTCTCCGTGTCTCCCCCAGGATCAGAAGATCTGAGCAAAGAGCCTTCCAAGAATTCCAGAGAGCCATTTGGTTTGGAGAACCATCTGTTAGCACTTATCGGCACAGGAAAGAGAGAAAAATAGAAAGAGAGAGAGAGAGAAAGAGAAAGAAAGAAAGAAGGAAGGGAAGGAAGCCCAGCTGAGTTTGCATTTGTAATTAAAGAAGCTTTAGAGAGGGAGGGGCAAGAAAATGTGCTTGGGGCGGGGGACACGAAGACTTGCAAGCCATCTGTCTGACTTGCAAAAAAAAAAAAAGTCCTCCCCCAAAATGTCAATTTGCTGGGCTTTTCTGCAGCTGGGAGACAGGCCAGAGCAAGGGCAGCCCTGAACGGTTATTCCTAGTTGGACGGCTGCCCGAGTGCCAGTAAACAGTTCCTACCTCCCTTCCCCTCCCAGGGTTTTTACATGCCCAGAACTGACTCCCACCCATACGGGGGGAAAAAAAGAAAAAAGATGTTGAGACTCTACAAAACGATTGGGGAATCTGAAGGCCAAAACCTACCGGTGAATGGTTTGCGGGAACTGGCTATGTCTGGTCTAAAGAAGAGAAAGGGACACGGGGTGGCAGGAGAAGCAGCTTTCCAAATATTGAAGGGCGACAACCTGTTCTCTGAAACAACCTGAAGGCAGGTTCGAGAAACAACGGGTGGAAACCAACCGAGGGGAGAAGCAACCTGGAATTAAGGAGGAACTTCCTAGCGGTGAGAACGATCGACAGAAGTTGTGGGCTGCTCCTTCCCTGGAAGGCTTTTAAGAGGGATAGACCAGAGGTGGGTTTTTCAGCAGGTTCTGACCCGTTCTGGAGAACCGGTAGCGGAAATTTTGAGTAGTTCGGAGAACCGTTAGTAAAAATGCTGACTGGCCCCGCCCCCATCTATTCTCTGCCTCCCGAGTCCCAGCTGATAGGGAGGAAATGGGGATTTTGCAATATCCTTCCTCTGGAGTGGGGTGGGAATGGAGATTTTAAAGTAGCCTTCCCCTGACACGCCCACCAAGCAATGCCACGCCCACCAAGCTACACCCACAGAAGCGGTAGTAAAAAAATTTGAAACCTACCACTGGGGATAGCCATTTGTCCAAAATGGCATACGGTCTCCTGCTCAAGCAGGGTGTTGGACTAGAAGACCTCCAAGGTCCCCTGAAAGCCACCCTTTTGCTTCCTGCAGAGAAGGGGGAACCTCCCTCCAGCCCTTGTCTGCCTGCCCCCCCCCCAATCTCTCTGCTCAGAGAAAGGTCGGATTGAGTGGGGGCTCCCTTGTGTCTATCTTGTCCTTCCTGAGTGGGGGGTTTGGGGGCACCTGGCTTTTAAGGCCATCAACAGTCCTATCCCACTACCCAAATCCAGCTAATGATGATGATGATGGGGGTGGGGGAGAATGCGCCTTCAAGTCTTCCTTTTTAAGTCCTGGCGACCCGCCTGGATAGATTTCTCTCCATGGCGACCAGTCGAGAACCCCGGAAGAAAATGCCCATCCCTCTTTTGTTCCTGCTCCCCCTTCGCCCCCCCTCTCTGCTCGCCACTTGGGGTCAGATTTCAGCCTGTCCCTTCCCAGGCTGCCTGTGCTGCCGTCCGTCACAAACTGCACTTTGAAAGAGCGAATGGCGGAGAAGCCACAAAAGCAGAACCGTGCATCTTTTAACGCGGCGAAAGCCACCTAAGCAAAACAGGTTCTGAAATGAGCTTTGAGGTCCCGTGTTGTTTTTAAGGTCTCCTTGCAAAGCCATGCAAGAAATAAAGAGACATTTTCCTTTGTCTGAAAGGCTGCTGAGGCGGAAGTTATGCCATGAATGAAAGAGCTGGAAACCAGCATTTTCCAACAAAAAATAAAAATAAAAAAGGGGAGAATAATCCCACCTGCGTCTTGGTTTCCAATTCCCACAGCAACCCATGAACCACCAATACTCCATCAGACTGAGACTTGGGACGAGTGTTATGGAAGCCACAGGTTGAAATTCAGGTTCCAGGTTTTTTGTGGGTATTTAGGAACCACAAGAGGAAACGTGGTTGCGTTCCCCACGTGGGCCACTCCAAGAGACTCCATCAATGCATCTGCTGGGTATGTTTGCACCAAGCAAGGGTTATTCTAACCTTGGTTACAGAACTCAGGTGTCACCCAGCAAGAGAAGTCATGGGAGAGGAGAGGAGACAAGACAAAAGAGGAGGGGAGGAGAGAAGAGGGAAGGGGACAGGAGGAGGGGAGGGGAGGGGAGAAGAAGAGGAGGGGAGACAAAAGAGGGGAGAAGAGAGAAGGGCAGGGGAGAAGAGGAGGGGAGGGAAGGAGACAGGAGGAGAAGAGAGGAGGGGAGGAGAGGGGAAGAGAAGAAAGGAGAGGAGAGGAGGGGAGAAGAGAGAATGGCAGGGGAGAAGAGAGGAGAGGAGAGAAAAGAGGAGGGGAGGAGAGGGAAGGGGAGAGGAAGAGGATGGGAGAAGAAGAGACAAGAGAGGAAGGGAGGGGAGAAGAGAGAAGGGCAGGGGAGAAGAGGAGACAGGATGGGAGAAGAGGAGACAAAAGAGAAGAGGAGAGGAGAGGAGAGGAGGAGAAGAGAGGAGGGGAGGGGAGAAGAAGAGACAAAAGAGGAGGGGAGGGGAGGGGAAGGAGGGACCCAAACTAGCCCTGTCTGAACCAGCCTCCAACACCTGGCTCTTGATTCAGAAGCCGCCCAGGAGCAGGGACTCACCATCAAACTTCTTGTATCGGGAACCGAAGGTGCCTTGCAAATTGTTGCTCAGCTCGACAACGGCATGGCTGAAATCTTGCCTGCTCTGCTGCCAGTACTTCTCCTCCATGGCCTGGGAACAGCAGGTGTAGCCTTGAGGGCAAACTTTCAAGTGATCACCTAAAAAAAAACAACAACACACACACACATCAAAGGGAGAACTTGAGCACAGGCACCCATGGCCATGCCAACCCCCTGGAAGCTTCGCCGCGCCAATCTACACAAAGCAAGTTCCCGGTAGGTATTTCGTAAGGGCATCTTATTCATCCTACGGTTTTTTTAGAACCTGCCCAACCTCTTGTAACTCCACTCAGGGTGGGTTACCCAAGGTAAGCCTCCTAAAAGCAAGGATTAGGAATAATTCAGAACAAAACCGGGAGTCATCATAAATCAACCAGCCCACCAGACAGAGGCCCAATAAAACAAATCTGTCTCTAGCAATCTTCTAAAAACCACAAGGGAGCTTCCAAGATGTGTGTGTGGGGAGGGGAGGGGGAGGGAAGGCCCCAGAGAAGACCTTTGTTTCATCCTCGTGCTCATGACCTCAGAGAGAGGTTAACAGATGTGCAAACTCACTGCCACAACAGTGCAAGAACTCAGTGAACCGGTGACTGCGTTTTTTGCATGGCACTAAACTAGGATTCGTGGCTTGGTTGGCAGCCATCACACCCGAGATTACCAGGGCTCTACACAGCTTTCACACAACTTCAATGTACGACAGCGTGGCCCTTGCAAGACAGCAACACAGCCCAGCCCCCGTTGGCATAAAGATCCACGCTTCTTGTGATCTTTGTTTGAACCCTGCCCCTAACCATTTCAACATGTTTTCCGATCAGAGTCATCTTTTTCAGTCGAGTAAATCCATCCTTAAATCCATGTCTCAGACCAAAAATTGCAGGCTGAGTCACAGACGACCGTCACGCCTGGCTTGGGCGCAGCTTTCCTGTTTTCTCCATTTGAAATTTTATGGGCCAAGGACAAAAATCACGTTTTGGGTACCCCTTGTTTGCACAGGGCTGTTGTTGAGAAGCAGCCCAACCTCCAGACTCAAATCAAATCGAAGAGAAATGTAGGAGAATAGGCTGAGCTGGAAGGTGGAATTAAACATGTCATCAGTTTAGAAGCAACTGGCCAACCCAGAAATGCCCTTTGAGTTTTCTCTGCCTATCCAGCCACATCTTTTCAGATTTTCTGATGCTTGCCACTCGCAGCCTTATCTGTACAACCCAACAAGTCACCAGCACCCTAAATCACAATCCCTGATACTTGGTTTACAGCTCAGTGTGTGGTGTTAGCTCAGAAAATAAACCACAGGCAAAGATGTCTTACTAACAGTCTTGATCCAAAGGAGTGTCTACCATTCTCGCACACAGACCCTGATAGAAAATGTCTTAATTTTCAAAAATTATCTGTAGGTAGGATCATTCACCTTCTTTGTTTACCTTCCCTGAGTTCAGGGAAGCTTTCAACACCCAATGTCCATCAACTGTAAGAGCAGAAATGGCCAACAAGGTCACAATGACCACCGTTGGCCAAATCCAGCTGAGCTCAGGACTCTCCACCCTGCTGCCTTGGCTCTTCCATCATCCTTCCTCTTCGGAAGTACTTGGTCAGCTTTTTTAGCTTAAATGCCATCCTCGCTCCTGGACACACCAGCGTGCATTGTCCTCTCTTAATGGTTTACGACTTCCCCTGAAAATCAGCCATCAAAAGAATCCGAGGCTAATCCAATTTCACACTCAACTTGCCCTGGTCTCCTTATCAAGAGAGATTAAGGTTCCTCTTATCACTGCTAATTAACATGCTTGCTGGAGAATTCTGCTGAACAGAGAAAGACCAAGAAAGCATCTGAAATACACAACGAATCAGGAAAGACAACACAAAAGGATTTTTTTTTGTTGCTTACAAAAACAGGCACACACAAACAAGTCTCTCCTTGGTCACCAGGAGCAAAAAAGGATCCAGCTAAGAGGGACCACCCAACCCAATTCTCCCAGTCGTCACCATCTTCAAACAAGGGACAATGACGCAGAAAGAGGACGTTCTCCATTATTCATTGTGCAACCCCAATTTTTATTTATTTCAGGGGGATTTGCCTTTCAACCCACAGCTGGACGTGGGATGCACAGCAAACCCTCCTTCCGTTTCCACCCCACAATAAGCAACCGAAGGGCATCGTTTCACTCCTACCCAAAGAAAAGAGGATTGTGACCATTGATAAATTTCACGTTGCCACAAAATGTTGGGTTCCATTCTGGCAAAAATGATTTAACGTCCCAAAAAGCTCCTAGGAGGAACTTAACATCCTTTCTGACTTGTGGGCTTGCTCAGTTGCTCCTCGCAAAAACCAGACATTTTTAAGTTATTCCTGCGGTACGAACTTAAAAATACTTTGCACCACCCGAGATCGATGGGATTTCATTCTTTAAAATCACTCCTCTCCAACCCCCGCTCCATTTTACTTACTGACAAATTGAGGCTGGTGGATTTACAACGGAAAGAATGCAAGGCACGGAAAAAAGCAGCAGAGAGATTTATGCCGTGCGCACTTAGAGCCAAAAGTTACATTAAGAAAACTTAATTCTGTTCTGGAAACAAAAGAAAGAAATGAGAGAAAGAAGCCTGCCTCTTTTCATAGTCCCACTTCCGTTTCTCTTTCCAAATCCTACTTTTACAACCCCAGAAGTCCAGCCTCCCAAACACAACTGCCTATAAATAACTTGCAAATTTTTCTCCTTGCGTGAAACAGGCCAAAACAAAAGTCCCTTGAGATTTATGGCTGTAATCATAGATCATAATAGGGCGCAAAGCAGAATAATCATTAGGTTTCAACAATGGAACCGAAAAAGAGAGAAGGGGAAGAATGGAACTAATTAATAAATCAAGATAAAACGTGAAACCTATCTGATGAAAAGGCCAGCAAGAAACTCTAATCTTCTATAAATCATGTAAAACTAATCTTAAAGCTACAGGCTTAGCTAAAATCTAGATAAGTCGACTGGATAAAGAAGCCTCTTTCGAAACTTAATTGTAAAATTTGCCACTTTCCTAAAGCCTATGCAAGGAACTTGTTTGCAGAAGGGCCTCAATCTGATCTCTGAATTAATCCTTTTTCGGGTAATACACCCAACTAGCTCAATGGGCCAGGTTCGCACGATGCTTGCAGAATCAGCCTGCCGTCTGAAGCATCTGAACGAGAAGCAAAGGATGGAAACCAATCAAGGACAGGACCAACCTAGAACTGAGGAGAAATTTCACGACCATGAGAACAATTAACCAGTGGAATGGCTGGCCTCCAGAAGTTGCTCCGTCACTGGAGGCTTTTAAGAAGAGCCTGGACAGCTACCTGTCCAGAAAGGTATGGGATCTCCTGGCTGAGCAAGATGTTGGGACTAGAAGGCCTCCAACCTCCCTTCCAACTCTGTTCTGTGTTGTATTCTGTAGGCCAACTGCAGGTTGGAAATACACACGCGTGAATCGAGCCAAAATTTATGGCATCTCAGGTGCGTGACTCCATGCAGAAGTAATCCAGGAGAATAAATTTTCATTGCTGGCTGCAATCAAGGTAACAGCAGGGAAGGATTCCTTTGCTGTCCCCAAATGCTTTTTTCTTTTTTCTGAAGTTGGCCCACCCATCTTCAAGTGGCCATGGTCGAGAAACACCGCACTAGAGACTGGGACCCTTAAAAGACACCGTTCCCATCCACCAGGGGTGAAATCTATTTACCTTCCCTACCATTTTGGAAGCGCGTGCTTGATGCGCGCATGTCACATGTGATTTTGGACCCTCTGCACGTGCGGAGAGGGATAAAACCAGGAAGTAACGACATCCGGGCAAAGCTTCGCACTGCCGCCGCTACCAGTTCACCAAACCACGCCGCTACCAGTTCACCAAATCTGAATCGGTGAGAACCGGTAGCATTCCACCCCTGCCATCCACCCAATTTCCTTCTCAAAGGATTTATGGGTGCTCCGTTCATACACGTTGCATCTCCCCCTTCCCAACATTCAGGATTTAATCAAAATCAACCCCCCCCCCCCCTCCCACACACCTCTGCATTTCCAAATGCACTAGGCCTAAAATCACCTTTCCCAGTGCCCACCCCCGCCTTGCTTATGTCCGTCACTCAAGTGTTTGTGAGAGCCTCAGAAAGGAATTTTTCCTAAGAGCGGTGAGCGGAATGGCGCTTGCAAAAGCAATTCTTTTAAAAATGGTGCCCTGTGTTAAACAAAGCCCACCCACCCCCACCCCGGTTCCACAAACGTCCATTATGGGGGTGGGGGGTTTTTTTGGTCATTAATTAATCTAAGCCAACTGCCAATATCACTTGCAAGTTCCCAAGCCAGAGAGATTAGGAGCCTTCTAATAAGGATGATTAGAAGTGAGTGGGACCTTCAATGGCCTTAAATTCCACATGCCATGCCTAATTCGGAGGGAGGGACACATTCTGGTTTTCTCCCCCCACTCCACCCCCACCCCCTTTGCTCCAGCACCATTTCCTATCAGAAACTTACATCCTGTTCCTTCTCGGAGAAGCAGGGCAAATAATTAGGCTTAATCCTCGTGAGGTCGGCATGTTTCCCTTTGAATCCACATTCCTTCATGCAAACAACTGCCCTTTTTCAAGAGAGAAAAATCACCTCTCATTACGGCCATCTTCTTGGCTGGAGAAATAGGGTCGTGACCTTCCTTTGCCTGTAGCCTTCTAACCTCTGGTTCCTGACAGTGCCTCCCAATTGGGGAATCGCCCCCCGACCCCTCCCCTCCTCAGTCAACCCCAACCGGTATGAGCCGATCATTACTGAAATGAGGAAAGTTCAAATGTTTCAAGCTGAACGACAACAAAGAAGCATCACAAATTAAGAACGCGACAAACCCGTAAAGCCAAGGAGTCCCCTCCTACCCAAGCGGAAGTGCCCAGAAGCCCATTTTAATATCCCAGGAAGGTAACTGGCATGCTTATTTATTCTGTAGAAAGCTCACTGTATCCAGAAGACCCATTCTTAATAAGCTGCTTCTTCTCATGCTTCTTCTTCCATCAAATCAGATACTGAACGCAATGAAACTTGGGTCTGTGGTTGATCTCAACTCATCGTTTTGGGCAGGGGTGAAATCCAGCAGGTTCTGGAGAACTGGTACCGGAAATTTTGAGTAGTTCGGAGAACCGGCAAATACCACCTCTGGCTGGCCCCAGAGTGGGGTGGAATGGAGATTTTGCAATATCCTTCCCCCACGAGTGGGGAGGGAATGGGGATTTTGCAGTATCCTTTCCCTGCCACGCCCACCGAGCCACACCCACAGAACCGGTATAAAGAAATTTGGATTTCACCACTGGTTTTGGGTCTCCACATTCCTCAACTATAAGATGCACTCAAAAATACCAGCTTAGTGGCGCTGATTCTTCACAAACCAGAAGGTTTCTTGGAATCATCCACCATATCAAGGAGAACCTCCTGAAAAGTAAAGGAATCCAAATGAAAGCAACCCAATCTGTCCATCTTAACTCCACCTTTAGTATCAGGATCTCCTTTGATTTTGGACTGGCCCCATTCATAAACCCACGGAATGATCACCAACCATTCACCTGGGGGTATCATCATCTCCCACCGCATCCCTCTGGCCTGTGAATCCAGGTTATGAGAAATCCACTGTTCCAATTTCTCACCCGGGTGCTGACATACATTTTCACCTCGGTCTCCTCCTCCTATCTGTTTATCAGTTTCCCTCCTGTTGCAAACACACAAGATTTTCCTCCTATCTTGCTGCTGTTTGCATCATTTACTGCTTGTCTGATGTTGCACCTACGTTGTGACACAACCCTGTCGACGTCTACTGCTTAAGGATATATCCCCGCTCGGAATATTTGGGAGTTCGCTGCTTTGCTATCTTGCTCAATCTTTTAGCTCAAAGTTCTAGCCAGGTCTAGATATTACTCAAGAAGAGATAAAACTTCGTGTCCTGGGTGAGGATCACCTCTGGTGGTCTGGAGAAAGCGTCCCCATGTGCATTTTTAAGTCTTCTGCCTCTGCCTCTTTCCAGCGAGAAAAAAACAAGTTCTCAGCCCACACAGAGTGAAAAAAGCTTAGCCGTGTGCATTTACTGTTATTAAGTGCAGTCTTAATAAAAGCACGGGAGATTTCCACCGTTTTATTGCTTTGCTGGGTCTAACGATAGCCAGCCAACCTCCAGGTCAGGTTCTACAGCAAAGGTCATTCTCCAACAAAGATCACAGGCTGAATGCGGTTAGGGAGGAAAATCTGCCTGAATTATCTCCTATGAAGCATTGCTTGGTCACCATCAACCAAGAGATGTAGCCGGTCACTGGTTTGCTGCTGAACTTCTCTTACTGCTAGGAAGTTCAAAACGTAGATTGAGGAGCTGCTTTTCCAGAACTTCTGGTGATTCTTTGCCATCCTGGATTCAGGAACAATCAATAACAAAAGGTTGATCTGCATGATACCCAGTGCTATCAAGTCAACCATCTCAAGTTTTTTCCAATGCAGTCATTTCTCAACCTTGGCAACTTTTAAGATGTGTTTTGACCTCCCAGGAACCTGTGAGTTGAAGTCCATACGTTTAAAGTTGCCGAAGTTGAGAAACGCCGACTTCAATACCTCTCTTGAAGGACCATTTCCAATCTTCTGGCCGTCTCACTGCCCTCTTTTGCATCGGTTTCATTCCAGGTTGTCTGAAACATTCCGTTCTAATAATTCAGGATGGATGGGTGTATATTTATGCATCTTTTTCCTGCTCACCTCTGTCTTGGCTGTTTATGTCAACTGGATTAACACCAGCAAACGTTTTATTGAGAGCCTGGTTATGCTCTAGTTTTGATCTGATCTCACCCCATTCCTGGTGTCTTCTCCATCGCCACTTCCATGCATGAGAGAACTCACAAACACAAACAGTTCTGTTTCATTTTTTGTGGTTTTGGACCATGGGGTCAACTTTGCAGGAACCAAACTAATCCTTCCTCCTCAAGGCTGCTGCTTCTTCTTCAAGCATAGCAAGAATGGACAGTTGATTGCACTCATTCCTTCCAAGATAATTCCCTTACGTACCTGACCATCCACTGTTTTAAAATCGTTCTAATATTTTCCTTATAAAGCTTGCATCTCCTTTTCTATCCATACCATCTCTCAAGGAGGGACAAAATTAGCTTAGGGTCCATCTTACAGAGAGTAAAAATCTCCTTGCAAGCAACGTAAATCCTCAGTGCAAGTTATCCATGAGCCATCAGTCTAAGAGCCAACGAATCTCTCCCCTTTCATTCATATATATGTAATATAATATGTGCATTATTATATACAGAATTAATTTCTGATGGCCTCCTTCCAACCACGAGAGCACATTTAATATAGCCCAAAATCCACGTGCTATTTTAGCATTTGAAAAAACAAAGAAGATTGGCAGACGTCCTCCAGAACTAGCAAAAATATCACCTAGAATTATTTTACCTTTAGAAGCGTAACAATTCTCCTAAAACGTTTTATTTGCTTTCCTTCCCGTAAAAATACATTTTTAACCTTTTTCGTGTGTGTTTTAGGGTCTTTGCCTCTTGAGGGACCATCTACCCAATTGGTTAATACCTGTCTAACTCAAAGAGAAATTGGCCACATGAATTTGTCGCTACGTTTTTTGTTTTTTGTTTTTTGCTGAAATTCCATTTATTCACTGACCAAATCATGGATTTTTTCTGGCAATTGGGGGGGGGGGGGGGGAGAGAAGGGGATCGGAAGGGAAGGCAAAAGGGAAGTTTCAATTACTTTGTGAAGCGAGGTAGAAAAATTAAGACCTAAGCAAACTTTATTAGCTATGACAAGGAAAAAAAGGTTACGCTTCACTTTCCCCCAGAGAAACTTCAAGCTTTCTCCTGAGGCCCTGAAAACAAGCAATGCATTTCGATCAAGGGGCATTAGCCCATTTGTTTGACCGTAAAATAAATAAAATAAAAATCAGCCAAATTAACATTTAAATGGCATTGCACCTGGAGATTCCTTAGCAAATGGAGACTCTAGCCTTCCTTTTGTTTACAGCCAAGAGGAGGAAAGAATTAAAACAAGAGAGACCTACAAATAAACCACTTGTCCAAGCATGCCAAGAAAGAAGCAAAGTGTAACTTAATTTTCATAAGCCACACCGATATCTTGCTGCCCACAGAATGGCCTGGTTCATAAGCATCGGTGTGGGTTTTTTTTTTTAATAATTCCAGCTTAATGAATTATGTGGATCCGTCTGGGATGGTTTGCAAAGCCTGTTTATAGCTTGGTGTGTGGCACAGACACAAATCAACCTCCTTCAACAAAACCAGCTTTAAACCAAGGCTCAGGGTACTGAAGTACAGCTAGTCTTTGATTAACAACCATTCATTTAGTGCATCACAACTGTTGGATGATTCCCCCTGGTCGCGTGATCCAAATTTGGGCACTCGGCATGCACTTACCATGGTTACAGCATCCCAAAATTCACGTGATGTTCTGCCCCAGCTACCCCAAAGAACTCAGCACATACGAAGTCTGTACTAACATTAGTTTACTAAATTAAATCAGTCTTTCTCAATTAAAAGATGTTAATTAACTTTCTTAACAGCCTACAAGAATCCAAAAAATAAATAATCGTAATCTTACTATGGTTGGCAGAAAGCCCAGAAGCAATTTGCAGGAAACTGATAAAGAGAACTAAGATCTAGACGCAAAGGAGAGTGAACGAAGTTGTTCCCTGCAAATTGCCTCAGTCGTCGTCCTTCCTTAAATAGGCTAAGGGAGTGGCCAATTAGCCCCAAGCCTTACTCTCAAGGAGACCTCCTCTTGAGGAGCCACTCCTGCCTTTTGGCAGCTTTGCGCGCCCATGCATTGAGAAGAGGCTCCTCCTCTTCTTCCTCTTCACTTATGGGAGCTTCTGGAGGTTCTGAAGGCCCTGGCTGAATCCCCGCTTCTGGCACCACATCTTCTCCAGCCTCCTCATTGTCTGACTCAAGTGCCAGCTGCACAGGTTGCTGGCACAGCACCACACCAGCCTCCTCGCTGTTGGAATCAGCTACTAACTGCACAGGCCGCTGACGGGGCACAACACGTGATTGCCGTCGTGGTCTTCCCAACCAGGTTCCAGCAAGCAAAGTCAATGGGGGGGAAGCCAGATCTGCTTAGCGACCGTGGGGTTCATTTAAGGACCGCAGCGATTAGCTGAACAACTGTGGCCAAAAAAACCCAAAACACAAAATTGGACCCAACTCTCTTTAACCACCTCGTTTAGCAACAGAAATTCCTGTCCATCCATCTTAAAAGTTGAAATCTACTCAACTTTTAGAAACTGGACAGCCAAACTGGCTGGGGAATTCTGGAAGTTGAAGTCCACCCATCTTAAATGTTGCCACGATTGAGAGACTCTGTCCTTGGATCAACTTAGCCAGCCCCAAGCTGAAACGGTTTTCCGTGTTTCGATTCCAGGTGGTCAGTAGCTGGTTGACCAACCCACGCCTCCAATGTTTCTCCACATCAATCTTGCGAGCCAGCCAAGCACACGTACACAAATTGCTCCCTGTGCTGCACAAACAACTACATCATATAATCTCCCTCAGAAGATCTGTAATTCCCCCACAACTATTTTGTCTGGTCCTCCTAACTCAGCTGCAAAGCTTAATCAAGCAAGGGATGGGAAGGGGGGAAAACCCAGCTCAACTGACCAGACAGAGTGGGCTGGGGGCCAGATGGAACTTCATGCCTTGTTCCAGATTTTGGAAATATGTCCGGGCAAACCATACAAAGGCCTTCAGAAGAAGGTCCACTCTGGTTGGAAACTTCAATAACCAAACCAGCATTAACTGGCTCTCTATTGGGTGGAATCATCTCAGGTGGACACCAAAGATTTGGACGGATACATTGGTTGCGTTGACCCTCTACCACAGAGGTCTTCAAACTTGGAAGCTTTAAGACTCGTGGACTTCAACTCCCAGAATTCTCCAGCCAGCATAGCATAGCTGGCTGGAGAATTCTGGGAGTTGAAGTCCACAAGTCTTAAAGCTGCCAAGTTTGAAGTCCTCTGCTCTACCAAGTCAATCCCTGACCAACTTAGCTGCATTCGCACAACTTGGTACTTTTGGTTGGTTTTAATCACCAATGACTCACTGGACAAACCCAACTGGTTGGCTACTTTACAGCTGAATGCACTGTGCAAATCTGCTAAATCAACTAATTCCTCAAGTAATTCATCAAATTCTAAAAATTAAAACAAATCACCTTTGGAAAAAAATTTTATATATATTCCAAGGAAGCATGCATAGCTCTTCCTTCATTCCGATCTACCCAACAATCCCGTGGATTGAGTTCAACTGAGCAGCTCACCAGGAGATTTGAACAGGGGTCTTTGTGGATCCCAAACTCACGGGAATTCTTAATTTTTAACCTCTTCTCCTTTGATCTCTTAACGATCCTACATTCTCCACCCTGCCCTTTCCCCCACCCATTTGTTATCAGGACTTTCAGGCAGTTAAAACAAACCTGAATTAACGAGTCAGTTGATTGAATTGGTTCTTTTATGGTAGCTTCTATGACCTGACGTTTCTGTAGCCACTTGCGGTAAGGATATTTGAAGGAAAACCAGGCCCAGTTCATTATCATCCCCGCAACAATTGAAGAGAAGATAGATGGAATCGAATTCTTCACACGTCTTCTTAAAAGCAAGCCCAGCTAACAAAGAGAGCTTAAGAGTGATTGGGGGGGGGGGAACCAAACAGCCATGGATCTGAGGTCATAAAAAGGGGGCGAAATCCATGAAGAAACAGAAACTACCTTTTGTTTAGACAGGGATTCACACATTAAGTGTTCAGGTATGTACAAGGGTGTCAGAGGGAAGATCCTCACCAGGTAGTTTCTACTGCCAGAGAAACAAGGAGCAGGTTGGTTGCAGGCTGTAGATTCCACTTGGACGTTAAGTCAAATCTGCACAACAGTGGAACGATCTACCAATGGAAGTTGGGGTTCTCCACTTCTAGAAGTTTTTAAGAATAGCCACCTCTCAAGGATGGTTGAATTGGTTGTTCTGCACCTTGAAGAAGGTTGGACTAGATCAGTGTTTCTCAACCTTGGTCACCTGAAGATGCGTGGACTTCAACTTCCAGAATCCCCCAGCCAGCAGAGCTGGCTGGGGAATTCTGGGTGTTGAAGTCCACGCATCTTCAGGTGTCCAAGGTTGAGAAACACTGGACTAGATGTACCTTGTGGTGGCCCCTTCCAACTCCATAATTCTGGAGATCTTCAACTACTTTTTCATTAGACAACTGTTAAGACCACCACAGTCTACCAGGAGGAGGTCACCCCTTCCCCTACAATGCTTAGCATTCTGAAGACTTATATGTTGCATTTACCAGCACAACCTTCAGGTCTTCATAACATGGTCTTGGGTTTGTGTCTCTTAACCCACAGGTAACAAGCATCAAAACTGACCAATTCACTGACTGATTGGATGAAGGCAACCTTACTTTCCATTCTGGCATCTTCTCACTCAAAACTTCTTCCCCCCCCCCCCCCCCCAGCCCGACGTGGAAAATTTACAAGCCACCTTCTACTCTCAAATGTTCCCCACAGTTAAGACTAGGGAGTATCAACTATTCAACGGGGTTGGCTGGGCCTTGCGAAGGAGTCTTTCCCAGTGGAGTCCCAAGGAAAACAAAAAACAGGTAGAATGTTATTTTTCTGCTCACAATTATTTGCTTTGGCTTGTGTTCCTGCCCAACGAAATACCAAAATAAGCTGTAAAAGGAGAGGGGACTGCCAAGGCATCTGTTTTAATCAAACAAGCCTTGCTCTGCAGCAGAAAAAGGAGTTTGACAAATGTTTTTTTGTTGTTAACCATTGCTGCAGCTCTGTGTAAATACTTCGGCAGGCCCCAACTCATTAACTCTATCAGAAAAGCAAAGATCAAAGTTTATCCCCCGGCAAGTAACAGGTGTCTGAAATCTGCCTGCACACACTTTCAACATCATACACCCAGGACAATATATATATATATATATATATATATATATATATATATATATATATAATTGCCCTTAGGCCAGGGATCTAGCCTGCAATGCAAGTCTGCTGATTGAACAAGACACAAAGAAGAGCCCTTGGCAACCCCAGAGTCTGTTACAAGACGTCCTTGACTTACAACAGTTTGCTTAATGACCAAGGTTTCATGACTGATCCTCGCACTTATCACCTCGGTCATGTGATCGAAACTCGAGTGCTTGGAAACTGGCATGCATTTAGGACAGTTGTAGTATCTGAGTAGCTACGTGGTCATTCCTGGTGGCCTTCCCAGCCAGCTTGTGACGTGCAAAGCCAACGGGAGAATATGGATTTGCAAAGATAGTTTACGAATCAGGTGGGACTCATTTAACAAACCGCCCTGCTTAGCAACGGAAATTCTGGTCCCCTTTGTGTCGTACGTTGAGGACGACCTGAGCTCTTGAAGTGGCATAGTGTATGGATTCTCCCAAGAAGCAACCTATCCGGCTTCTACTACTCCAGCCCAGCGGGAAATCGAGTAAGGAAGCAAAAATTCACCTTCTGGGATTTTCCTTTACCGGATCTACAAGAAACCCAAGAGTTCCTTTCGTTCGGTCATTCCAGGAAGTACCACAAGACCAACGGCTCAGCGCTTCCACGAAGAGACGGGCGCTCTTGGCAATGCTCGGAGTTGCCCAGATTTAAAACTAGGGAGAATTTCATCGCATTCGCTGCAGCAAACCACAAATGAGAGGCACTCCCTTTTCACAGCTGATGAAGTAAAACGCAACACAACCACCCAAACGGCCCAGTTCAACCAAAAACAATTTGCCCACCCCTGGGCAAAACGGAGTGGGCTTTATCTCATATCCAAGGAGGAGATGGATTTGAATGCTCCTCTGGATAAATACTAAAAATTATCTTGGTATGTTGGGGAAAAAGATTCAGCTCCCTGCAATTTTCTTCCCAGCGCAGCATTTTTTAATTTTTTTTTTTTTTGCAACATGCCAGGATGCCAAGCCCAAAACAACCAGACTTGGAAACCTGCTTTTCAAAGAGTAAACGCTTAGCTAGGTTGGCTTCACCAGTGAGAAGAAGAGGCCTAACAATGGGAGCCACCAGGCTCAGGTGGAAACCTTGGCACCCGTGCCAACCCCACCCCGTTCCCAAAACCCGGTCTCTCTTGTCGTTGTCCTGCACTGTAATTAACCACATTTTTTTTCCCATCGTGCCACTAACAAGCACCAAAAGAAGCATCGTACCATGATATTAAAACACACACACACACACTGGAGAGAACAAAAGACCCTTGTGGGTGTGTGGGATTTGTTTCCCGGCAGATACCCACATTTTGTGTGTGTGTGTGTTCCTGCATTTGGGCAGCAACAGGGAAATTTGGCGGGCAGGAGGGGAAAAAAATATAGCTTGGCTCTGAATTTTCAAATCCCTCGGCTTTCTCTTCCGTCGTAACCCTCATGATTTTAAAAGCTGCAAAGTGACCGCTTAAGAGAAGAAGCCCGATGCATCAACTTCAGGACTTTGTGAAAATGCATTTTTCCCCCCATCGCGAGGAAGTTTTAATCCCGTTTAACAATGCAGGGGAGCTTTGCTCTCGAGACGGATGCCATCTTCAGGGGACGAGAAAGGAGGGACAAGAGGAATCCTCGACCTACAACCACCATCGGGACCGGAATGTGGGTCCCAAATCGAGTCACCGCGTGACCATGCCTGATTTTGCCACCATTTTTGCGCTGGTTGTAAAGCAAGTCACAGAGTCGTGAAGTGAATTGCATGGTCGTCGTGGGACTTACTTTCCCCAATGGGGTGGGGGTTGTTGTTTGGTTTTTTGGCTGCAACCAGCAACTTTTAAGATGGGTGGACTTCAACTCCCAGAATCCCCCAGCCAGCATGGAATTGTCAAAGTCACCAAGGTCAAAGCATTCTGCCTTGTCTCCAAATTTGGCCACTTTTAAAGACTTGGGCACTTCAACTGCCGGAATTCTTCAGCCAGCGTGGGAATTCTGGGAGTTGGAAGTCCGCAAGCCTTAAAGGGGCCAAATTTGGAAAAACCCCGGCCCAGAAGGAGTGCCCTTCCAGGGGGATTTGAAACCCAGGGGATTTTTTATTGCCTTCGAAGACTTCCCTCCAAAGTCACCCTTAGCTTTCCAAGCACACATTCTTATCAAGATGTCAAGAGAAGAAAAAAAAAACACCACTTTTCAGATAAGGTCAAAGTCAAGTCCTACCTGGTGATCTGCACCTGGCATGCATTAAAGTGGAATTTTGCACCTGGGAAGGGAGGGCCAAAGAGGAGACCCGCCTTGTATTCAAGAGGCGGCAAAGCAGAAAATACAAAAAAAAAAAAAAAACCAACACAAAAAAACAATGCTACAGACTGGGCCCTATACTCTTCCCTCTCTCCCCTGGTTCTCCACCTGACCTCACGGCTTGAAGAAGACATGACTGCAGGGCAAGGCAAGATTGCACTGGGGAGGAAACACCTGATAATTGAGGCCCTCCGAAACAATAGCGATCATAATTTGACTATAAATGACAAGGAATGCAGTAATGTTTATTCTGGCACGGCCAAGGGGACCTTCAGGGAAACGGCTGCCAAGGCAATGAATCCACCCACGCGCACACCAAGCTCCACCAGTAAAAGCCAATGCCCCCCTCACCCCCTTACTGGGCTGCAGCTGATCCAAACCAATGTTGGGGAGGTCCAGACACAACACCCAGAAGAAGTCCTCCAACCAGGCCTAGCCAAGAATTCAGGATCAGTCTCAAATCCAAGAAGGACTGGCCTTGGTTCTCTGGGGGTCCACCAGGCTACAAGAACTGGTTACCCAAATCCAGCTCCTGGTGTAACCGGGTGCCTTTTCCCATTCATGCTACAGCCAAATCACTCTTATCGACTTCCTTCCGAGTAGAAGAGAAAGTCTGGTGATCAGGGTTGAACTCTGGAGTCCTTGGTGCTCTCTGAGCTTGGCTGATTGCTTGCAGACCAAACTAGGTAATATCATCAGTGCCAGGGAGTGTGGGGTTGGCTCTTGAAGGCAATTGATGATACCCTCTACAGCAGTCAACACCTGGAGAAGCAGGGATTAACACCAGACAAACAGTCAAGCAGGAATCAATTCTGGGAGCTGAAGTCCACAAGTCTTAAAAAGTTGGCAAATTTGGAGAGCCCTGTTTTTAGGAGAAGGGATGATGCACCCAAAATCTGGGCAAGCTTTAAATGTTTAGATGGCTTCCCCTCTGGGAAGATTATCTCCAGCTGGTAGCCAAGTGTTACCCAGTGATCACAAAAATGCAAACCCTGACTTAGAAGGACCAGGAATCAGAAGTATTCAGATTAAGCCTCGATTGGTTAGCCACGACATTCTCCTGCATTGGTTTCATTTCCTTCCAGGAAATATTCTGAAATCTTTGACTGGCTGACTGCCATCCACAGCTGCCAAGCACCCCTGAAACACCGGTGAGGATAGGCGGTAAACAAGGAAGGTTGGCACACACTGCTACTGTAGGCGAAAGGGGAAAAGATTGATCCCAATTCTACAGGACCAGAGGAGAAGCCAACAATCAAAAACCAGGGAGGACCATCCATCAACTGATGGAGGACCACACAAGTTGAGTTGACAGAAACTTCAAAGTAATGATGTTGGATGGATGGATGGATGGAACGAAGGAAGGAAGGAATCAAAGAGTTGAAAGGAACAGGAACCAAGGATCCAGAAACTCTGGCCAAGACATGGAAACACTTGCAGAACCCATGAAAAGATGCTGAAGATGGGGTGAACTTCTTGAAAATTCTCCTGCACCAACATCTGAGATCATCATCACAGCAGCCAATTTGCAGCCAGAGTTCCAGGTTCTGAGGGGCAGGAACTGACTGGGTTCACCCCTTGTTCAAGGTTTGTAAAGTAAACACAACCTACCCTGGATCCTAAGTAAACCAACATCCCAAGTCAATCAACTCGGATTCAACAGCCCATATTTGAAGGCCACAGGGTTTAAGCTGCCCACCCCTTCCAACAGCTCCTCAACCTCAATGCAACTTCGAGAGGGTGTGGGCTTCAAAGATGCTGGCTGGGGGGGGGGATTCTGGGAGTCGAAATCCACACCTCTTAAAAGTTTGCTAAGGTTCAGAAACGGCCTTCAAACCCTCAGAATTGGTTAAGTTTACCCAGGCACAATCATCCACACCGTGCTGGGCACGAGTCTCAAAATCCGCATTATAACCCATCTGGCCCAGCATTACTGACTCTGGAGTCCCATCTGCTGCTACCTGTTTGCAGGCCGAATGCAAAACACTGCTGAGCCACCCCACAATTTTGTCGGAGTCCAGCAGCCCTGTGGATTTTTGTCTCTGAAAGAAGAGAGGGATAATCCCTACCTGGAAAAGTATTGAATTTTCTGCCCTCTTCTTTCTTTCTCAAAGCGCAGAACCCTTTTTCCTTGGGGAGGGGAGGGGAGGGGGGAGGGGGGGGACGTCTGTCCCGGCTGCCCCCGCAGCATCTTGACGCCCCGAATGAATGGCTGGGACCCTTCACATTTTTGACTCACTCAGTCATGCATTTTTGTTATTGTTGAAAGTGGTGTGAAATGGCATGGCTCGGGTGCTGGTCCTTGGTGGTCTCTCAAAGGGCCCGGCTGAAAATCCTTTTGTTCCCTGGGAGAATGCAGGCCGGTTAGACATTCAAGGCAGAAAATAAAGCAGCCAAGCTCAGGCTTGGCCGAGGGGAGGGGAGGAGAGGGGAGGAGAGAGAGAGACAGAGGTTTTCTGGGAAGCGGGAGAGCCTCTCCAACGTTTTAAATACGAGGAGGAGGAGGAGGAGGAGGGCGATTTTGCGTGCCAGGAAAACTCCACGTCACAAAAAAAAAAAAAAAAAAAAAGAGAAAGCACAAAAGTGCCTCTCTCGATTATGAGCCTGGATAAGAACTAGCCCACCACTCAAATTAACGACAGGCAAACCCAGGTTCGGTTGGCCCCCTCCCCTGCCAGCAGAGATTTGGCTGATCCTAGCCTGCCTGGACTACAAAACCCAGAATACCCAGACCAGAATACCTGATTGTGCTTTCCAGCCAGGCTGGACTAGAAGACCCAGAATACCAAGACCAGATGCCAGTGGGCACACCCCAACAAAATCTTGCCAAGCTGGAGAAGAGACATCACTCTGAGTTTCTAAGAATCCCCTATTCCGGGAGAATGAAGGCACAATTACACACAGACACAGACACAACCTACACACAGAGGATCCTGGAGTCAAACGAGACAGATGAGAGTGGTGGAACTGGAAGGACCAGTCAAAGCTCCATGAGGCTCACTCACTCTAAGCCCTAGACATCCTTCCCAGGAGATAAAATTCACCCAGAATTTTAGGATTTGAAAGTTCAGAGTGTTTGCAAAATCAGATTCTTATTCCTTTCTTTTGAAAAAGGCCCTTGCACCGCCTTTCCAAGCCATGCTAGATGCCAGGGATGCTTTAGAAAGAAAAACAAACAAACAAACAAATCAAACAAACAACTTACAATTGCAAAATTTTTTTTAAAAATTAGTTTTAGATGAAAAGCCAGGGGCTCCAATACCCCTCCAGCACCTCTGCCTTCAAAGCGGCAGAAATATATATAGCCTGCGATAAAATGCTAGGGCAGCATAAAAAGTTAAGACGTTATTAGGCAGCTAAAAGGGAAAATAAAAATGTCTTTGCGCAGGACAAGCAGAATAACAACTCGAGACTCGCTGGGAAGGGAACTCCAGGCTGGGAGGAGGATAATCCAAAAACTGGTCTATTTTGCAGGCCGGTGGGTCTGCAGGGCTCCCCCCTTCCCCCAAATAGAGGGGCCTTCTCTCTTCATCAAAGACCATCCATGATGCAGCGAGGGAGTCCCCTCCAGCCCCAAAATATGGCCAGGAACCTCCTCCCTTCTGAAGCTTGCAAGGCCAAACATGCTGAACAGTCCCAGATACTGGATTCAGACGTTCTGCTAAGCCATGGTTTCTTTTAATCCTCATCAGCGACGGAACACACCTTTCTGCCATGTGCTAAGCAAGAAAGCTATTTTCATGGGCCACGTTAGGCCCGACAGCAAATCCATGCAGGTGGGAGATGGGTACCGTAGTCCAAGCCAGGACAGGGTGCTTAGGATGACCTCAGGGGCAAGGGGGCCTCTTTGCAGGGAACATCGTGACGGGCATGTCTCACTTAGTGCCGAGCCCTGGGGGCGACGCAGTCCAGGTGGCGATGCAGTCCAAGTGTTTCCTCCAGACTTCCAATCTCAGCCCTCCCCCTCCCCCAGCCTCCAAAATGGGGAGCGGGATCCCTGCCAAAAGGCAGGGTCTGTTTTGAAAGGATGTCGTTGGCACCTCCTTAGCTGGCACAGACCGGCCCCGAGGTTGGACAGATGACTTCTCAAAGGACAAACAATCTCATTTGCCGAAACGGAAAAAGTTCTCCGGCCAAACTTGGGAAGCAAACACAGCCTTCAATGGGCACCATTCTCTTCGCCCAGGGGACGCCGGGCACTTTTCAAGCTCGCCCCACCCTGGGCTGAACAGGCCTCAAAGCCTCTATTGATCCTAACGCGCCAGGTGGAAATGCCAACCAAGCTCCACAGGTGCGCCTTTCAAGGCAGCCAACCAAAACGGAGAGAAGGGAGAGCGGGGGTAGGTGGGTGGGTGGGTGGGTGGAGGTAAACTGGGAGTTGTCCAACCTGGGGAAACTTTGCAAAGACTTGTGGACTTCAACTCCCAGAATCCCCATTGTGGCTGAAGAATTCTGGCAGTTTCGAAGTGCCCAAGTCTTTAAAAAGTGGCCAAATTTGGAGACACCCCCATCCTCGCTCCGCTCTAAGGCAGAGTGCTTTAACTTTGGCAACTTGGCAAGACAGGAGGGCTTCGACTCCCACAATTCCATGCTGGCTGGGGGGATTCTGGGAGTTGAAGTCCACCCCGGCTTCTAAGTTGCCAAGGTTAAAAGCACTCCAAAAGTTTTCAAGTTGCCCCGGGATGGAGACCCCTGAGCTCAACTTTCATCCCTCCCCCCATCACATCCCACCCTTGCCAAAAAAAAAATGCTCAGGACTGCTGGAAGCCAAGGCGGTGTGCTGGCAGCCCCCCAAGTGGGCAGAAAACCCACCCAGGACAGAGATGCATCGCCTTGCCTTGTCTCCCTTGCAATCCTTGCAAACCCCGGGCGAGGCGCCCCTGGGCATCTCGGCCAGACCCCCAACCAACTGCCAACCTGGAGCGTCTCCCCTCCCCCTCCTTTCCCTCCCTCCCCCGTTTGGGGGCGGCAACCATGCTTCCCACGCACTTCGCCTTTCCTCAATTAAAAGCAGCACACGCACAAAACCCACCCGAGAAGGAAAGAGAAAGAGAGCTTCCTCCCGGGTTCTTTCCTTTCCTTTCCTTCCCCTCCACAACCCACACCAATCCCGAGCTCCGAGCCGGCCAGAAACTCCACCCCGGGGCGAGGCGAGGAGGGAGGTGGGGGGGGGGGTGCAGCCACATGGCGCACGGGGTTGGGGGGGGTGGAAGGAAAGAGGCATCCATGGTTGCAAATTCCATCAGCAAATTCCTGCGTGGTTCGCTTTGGCTGCCTGGAGTGGAGCCGCTTGCAAACGGGGGGAGGGGGGGGGGGCGCTTTCTAGCCAGATCGGTGCGCTGCGCCCCCTCCCCACTTTTCCCCAAAAGGGGAAAGAAGGAAGGGACCCTCCCGCGCCTGCCCAGCCGGGACCTGCCTCGACCTCCCCCTACCCATTTTTTTTTTTTGCCAAACCGCAGCGGGGCTCTTCCCCTCCCCAATCCACCCCCCCCGCCGCCCCCTCCCCACACTCCGTGCAACAGGCAGACGTTGCAGCGCCCCGCAAACCCGGGGCCAGACGCGCTTCCCGGCACGTGGGAAGGCCCGGGATGCTGCGTGCCTTTTGGGGCAAGGGAGGGGTCGCAGTCCCAGGGAAACCCCCGCCCTCCACCCCGCAGGACCGGCTCTTGCGGGGGGGGGGGCTTCCCCGCGCCGAGCCCTCCGCCCGGCTGCAAGCCAGGGGAGCCGAGAAGGGGAGCGTTGCAAGGGAGGGGAGGGTCGCAGCTTCCAGCCCGGCCGAGCGGCCCCCTATTTCCCCCGCGGCGGAGCCCACCGTTGATCTCGTGGCTGGGCGCCTCGCTGTGGCTGAAGCCGCGGGCCACGTAGAGCCGCTTCACTTCGGAGCAACTTCGGCCGCGCGTCTCCTCGGCCGGCAGCCCCGCCGCCCCGACCGGCAGCAGCAGGAGGAGGAGCAGCGGGAGCGGCCGGAGGGGCGTCCGTCGGGCGGGCATGCCGGCGAGGGCGCTGCGAAAGCCGGCTGGGCAAGGCGAGGCTTCCCCCCGCCGCGGCCGCCCCGGCGAGGCTGGCGGCGCTTCCCGGTGGTGGCGGCGGCGGCGTCCGGAGAGAAGTTGGGCGGCGAGGCTGGCTGGAGCGGCGCCCGAGGAGGCGAGCGAGGGAGGCAGCGGCGGAGGGCCGGGCGAAGGCGGGACGCGGCGGGGGCGAGCCGCCTCCTTCCCCGCCTCCCGGCGCGCCAACCAGCCAGCGGGGAAGGGAGGGAGGAAGGGCCGGCCTCGCCCTCCCAGCCGGAGAGGGTCCGCGGGGGGAGAAGGCACGCTTCGGCCAGCCGGGACATCCCCCCCCTTCTCTGGGCGGGCGCTTGGAGCCCCCTCTGCACGACCCCGCCTCTTGGACCCCCGACACCCCCCCCCGTAAAAGCGGGGAACGCGTGTCGTGGGAACGCGCCCACCTGCGGGTGCCCCCTTTTTCCTCCCACCCACCCACGCACGGAGCGCAGGACAGCCGTCGGAGGGGAGAAAGCGAGGAACTGAAGAGGAGAAGAGTCGTGGGGATCGGAAGCGGCTCCCGATTCAAGACGCGTGTCTCCCCCGAGCCGAGGAGCCCGGAGATTCCCCGAAGGGGGAATGGGACAATGGGCTGACACCGTCCACCCGTGGGACGGTTTGAACACTTCTATTTAAGTATTTTAAAATAAAGGACCATTCTTTCCCTTTTTGCCGTTTCCCGGCTCATCCTGTGTTGCATTCTTCCTTGAGGGATTCTACTCCCACCGTTTCTTTGATGTTAGTTTAACTCAGTGGTGTGAAATCCAAACTTTTACTACCGGTTCTGTGGATGTGGCAGAAGGATACTGCAAAATCCCCATTCCCTCCCCACTCCAGGGGAAGGATACTGCAAAATCCCCATTCCCTCCCCACTCCAGGGGAAGGATACTGCAAAATC
>WNWU01000055.1:1542630-1555118 GCA_012654045.1 Ptyas mucosa
AAAATCCCCATTCCCTCCCCACTCCAGGGGAAGGATACTGCAAAATCTCCATTCCCACCCCACTCTGGGGCCAGCCAAGGTTGGTATTTGCCGGTTCTCCAAACTACTCAAAATTTCTGCTACCGGTTCTCCAGAACCTGCTGGATTTCACCCCTGGTTTAACTCTTGTCCTGTAAGGAGTTGAATTTTGAATTCACAGGAGTTGACCTGTTGAATTTCAACTTCCAGGCAGCTATTAGAAGTTTGGGGAGCAAAAACCTCCCTGGCTAGACCAGCTCCTTGTCCATTTCTCCCTTCTTCCAGTTGGCAGGGAATGCAGTTTTTAATTAAAGTGGATTCCCCCCCCCTTAAAATTGGATCTGCCTGGGGAGGGGAGGAGAGGGGTATTTCCTTCTTGTCATCCCCTGGGGAAGCCCACTCCCATCCCCAAGTTCTTATTCTGAACAGAGAGACCCCCAACCAACCCGCCCAGCACCCTGGATGAGTATCTCCCCTCTGGTTTTGCTGATGTGACCCCCCCACCCAACCATTTAATCACTCCCCAAAAGTGATTTTTCTCCCCCAGCCTTCTCATTCCCTCCACCCCACCGCCCAGGTTTCCTGGGAGTCTCTGGCTGCAAAAGAGATTTGGAGTCTTCTTGCAAATCTTTTCAAACTTGGCAGTAATGATTAGCCTGGCCCACCTCATGAGCTCCCTCACCCACCCACCCACCCAGAAATGTGCCAATGGGTTAAATAATCCTTGGGAACTGTCCCCCTTCTGTGGCCACATTCCTTCCTAAGCTGAAGGGAGAGGCTGAGTGAGGTTAGTTTCTATTAGCCAACTTTCATCCTCCCTGCCCTCCATCTTGCATTCTTTCTTTCCCCCCTCCCCACTTTTGCAAAGCCCGCCTGAGAAGAGATTTGCAACAGGGGGGGGGGGAAACAGGACGTCCATTTCACTGCCTCCTCTGAATTTTCTGCTCCTCCTCGAGTTGGATTTCAGATGCATTTGGGAGGAGGAGGAGATGGGATGGCAACGTTTTTTGGCTGCAATAGGCGTCTTAACTCCTTCGCTGGCCATCCATCGGTTTCTTGGCTGTTCTTGGTGCGCTGGTGGGGGCATGGGGGTGGGAGGAAAAGGGGCTGGGGGAAGAGTGGCTTTCGGGACGTTTACGTTCCAAATTGTGGTTCTTGAGGTCGAGCAAACAAACATCCGAATGTTTGCAGAACATCAGTGTTTCACGACCAGGGTGTATTTTTGTGAGCTGCAGCATGTTTGATCGCATGACGAAGAGTATGAACAATGAGGCCCAATACAGGTGTGTACGTTGGGATAATGTACAGGTAGGCCTCGTTTAGTGGCCGTTCAGTTACAACGGCACTGAAAAAGTGACTTACGACTCACACTTATGACCGTTGCAGGGTTCCCTGTGGTCACCTGGTTAAAATTCAGATGGTAGCCAAGTGACTCATACTTATGACCGTTGCTGTGTCTCCGGGTCATGTGACGACCCCCCCCCCTTTTTGCAACCTTTTGGCAAGCAAAGTCAAAGGAGGGACACTGGATTCGCTTAACAACCATGTGGCTAATTTAACAACTGCAGTGATTCGCTTAACAACTGGGGAGGGAAAACTCACTTAACAGTCAGTGGCTGAGTGAGTCTGTTATAGGGGATATAGACATGGAACCCTTGTCATGGTCAGACCACTCCCTCCTTCGCCTAGATCTTCAAACCGCTACACCCCGCCGCAGGGAGGCGGAGCCGATAAGATGGGTCCGCCCCAGGCGCCTGATGGATTCTGATAGATTCCAGATGGAGCTTGGGCCATTTCCTGAGGTTCTGGCACACGACTCGGTCGGGGACCTGGTGGCGGCCTGGGATCAGGCCGCTAGCGGGGCCTTAGACCGAGTCGTGCCTTTGCGGCCTCTGACCCGGTGCCGATCCCTCACGGCCCCTTGGTTTACTGAGGAGCTGAGGGAGATGAAGCGCCGGAAAAGACGCCTAGAGAGCGGTTGGAGGGCCAGTCTTGCCGAATCTGATCGAACACTGGTAAGGCTACATATTAAAGCCTACCTAGTGGCGATAAAAGCGGCAAAGTCTAATCACTTTTCCGCTCTTATTGCATCATCAGAGAATCGTCCGGCGGCCCTGTTCAGGGTGACCCGCTCCCTGCTTCAATTGGGAGCGAGGGAGGACCCCCTGGAGGGCAGGGCTGAGGATTTCGGACGATATCTGTATGACAAAATCGCTCAGATCCGACGGGACTTGGACTCTGACTGGGTAGATCCGGGCGGGATGACGAGGAATAGTCTTGAGAGTGTTATCTGGGAGGAGTTTGACCTTGTGACTCTGGATGACGTGGACAGGATTTTGGGGAGACTTAATGCGACCACATGTTTATTGGACCCGTGTCCCTCCTGGTTAGTACTGGCTTCCCGGGAGGTTACACGAGGCTGGCTCCAGGGAATTATTAACGCTTCGTTGAGTGAGGGATACTTCCCCGCCGCCTTGAAGGAGGCGGTGGTGAGGCCTCTCCTCAAGAAGCCCTCCCTGGACCCGGCAATATTGGCTAACTATCGTCCTGTCTCCAACCTTCGCTTTGTGGCGAAGGTTGTCGAGAGTGTGGTTGCACGACAGTTCCCACAATTCCTGGAGGAAACGTCCTATCTGGATCCGTTCCAGTCGGGTTTCAGGCCTGGTCACAGCACGGAAACGGCATTGGTCACGTTGGTTGATGATCTCTGGAGGGCCCGGGACAGAGGTTGTTCCTCTGTTCTGGTCCTATTAGATCTCTCAGCGGCTTTTGATACCATCGACCATGGTATCATGCTGCACCGGTTGGAAGAGTTGGGGATGGGGGGCACCGTTTTACGATGGTTCTCCTCCTTTCTCTCCGACCGGTCGCAGTTTGTGTTGACAGGGGGGCAGAGGTCGACCTCGAGGCCTCTCATTTGTGGAGTGCCACAAGGGTCGGTCCTCTCGCCCCTTCTGTTCAACATTTATGTGAAGCCGCTGGGTGAGATCATCCGTGGTTTTGGGGTGAGATACCATCAGTACGCTGACGACACCCAGCTGTACATCTCCACCCCAGACCACCCCAACGATGCCCTTGAAGTGATGTCCCAGTGCCTGGAAGCTGTACGGATCTGGATGGGGAGGAACAAGCTCAAGCTCAACCCCTCCAAGACTGAGTGGCTGTGGTTCCCGGTTTCCCGATATAGCCAGCTGACGCCATCGCTGACTATCGGGGGCGAGTCTTTGGCCCCCGTGGAGAGGGCGCGCAATCTGGGAGTCCTCCTGGATACGCAGCTGTCCTTAGAGGAACATCTGACAGCTGTGGCCAGGGGGACCTTTTATCAGGTACGCCTGATTCGCCAGTTGCGCCCCTTTCTTGATCGGGATTCCGTGTGCACGGTCACTCACGCCCTCGTCACCTCTCGCCTGGACTACTGTAATGCTCTCTACATGGGGCTCCCCCTGAAGAGCACCCGGAGGCTCCAACTGGTCCAGAATGCGGCCGCGCGGGTAATTACGGGGGCTACATGGCGCTCCCACATAACACCGCTCCTGCGCGAGCTGCACTGGCTCCCAGTGGTCTTCCGGGTGCGCTTCAAGGTGTTGGTTACCACCTTTAAAGCGCTCCATGGCATAGGGCCCAGTTATCTACGAGACCGCCTTCTGCCACTGACAACCTCCCATCGACCCGTGCGCTCCTACAGAGAGGGTCTCCTCGGGGTGCCATCAGCCAAGCAATGTAGGCTGGTGACCCCCAGGGGGAGGGCCTTCTCTGTGGGAGCTCCTACCCTCTGGAATCAGCTTCCCCCTGAGTTAAGAAAAATCCATGACCTCTGTGCCTTCCGCCGGGCCCTTAAAACATTTTTCTTCCAACAAGCCGGGCTGGCCTAAGCGAAGCCTTTTAAATGATTTTAAAGTGGGGTGTTTTTAAATTTCTGGGCCAAATTTAGATATTCTTTTTAATTGGTTTTTAATTGTTTATATTATGTGTTTCTTACTTGGCTGTACACCGCCCTGAGTCCCCAGGGAGAAGGGCGGTATAGAAATCTAAAAATAAATAAATAAAAAAAATAAAAAACAACCATCTCGCTTAGCAACAGAAATTTTGGCCTTGATGGTAGGCCTAAGTTAGGGACTACCTATATAAGACTTGCCTTTTTCTTGGTCACTCTGGGGGCTAAATAGGCCCCAACCCTACCCTGGAAGCTTTTTCCCAGGGTCAGAAGAATTGCAAATATGATTTTGGGGCCCAAAAAACGGGAATTATTCTCAGCCATGAATGCATTTGAAGGGTTTTAAAGCCAATCTCTCTACCAAATGGAGTTCGCGGGATTGAGCTACTTTCCTGGACCGTGGTGTGGATTTCTGAATCAATCAAACAGCTTTAAACCTTCGGTTTCCGTTCCCCTCCCACCTCCCTGTTTTGCCAGGGTAGCCACTTAGAAGAAAAGTTTCCCCGGTGTCAAACAGCATCTGAAAACAATTAGGAGAAGGCTAAACAAACCCTCAGCCACCCGTAATGCAGCAAAGAGTAATAATTTAGACGCAACCACGATCGGATAAAAACCCACCTAAAAAGGGTGCTTTAAAACCCACCTAAACCCACCTTAGAAAGGGAGGGGGGGAAAAAACTCCACCTTTTTCTCAAAACAAAGGTGTTTCTGCGTGTTTGTAATTATTACCAGATTTCACAAAAAGGAATTGTTGTTCCTTTCTTAAACTCCCGTTGTGAACTCGGTAATTGTGTTCTTGGCCATTCCGAGCGGGTGCATGTAGACGACAAGCCATCCAGATTGCGCTCTTAGTTGTGACACAAGACTTTGTCAGAACAGTTGTGTTCGCATAAGTTGGCAACCTCATAAGAGGGAGGGAGGGAGGGGATAATCAGTTTAGGGTAGGCTCTCCGCAATTCAAGAAAACCAACAATGTCTGCAACTGGTTTTGCAACCAATGCCTGCAACTGGTCGCGGTTTATTTTATTGGCTGGGGACCTTCATCTGGCCACCCATCTTAAGCCAGAATAGCTCAGAGCGGCTACAACCCACATTGACTCAAGCCACAATTGACAGCATGTCGAACCGTAACAGCTCCCCAAATGGGAATGGCTGCCTTCACCCTATGGAGGTCAGCCCATCAAGCACCTGAGGCGGAGGTGGGTTTCAGCAGGTCCTGGCCAGTTCTGGAGAACCGGTAGTAAAAATTCTGACTGGCCCCGCCCCCATCTATTCTCTGCCTTCCGAGTCCCAGCTGATCGGGAAGAAATGGGGATTTTGCAGTAACCTTCCCCTGGAGTGGGGTGGGAATGGGAATTTTGCAGTATCCTTCCCCTGCTACACCCACCAAGCCACGCCCACAGAACCGGTAGTAAAAATTTTTGAAACCCACCACTGACCTGAAGTTAGTAGGCAGCACAAACACGGCCTGCCTGAATTTATTTGCATGAGCCCATCTTTTAAAATTATTTTTACAAATGACTCAAGATGGTTAAGTTTTTAGAAGATGTTGGATACCATTTTGTCTGAAGTGGTGTAGGGTTTCCTGCTTAAGCAAGGGGTTGGGCTAGAAGACCTCCAAGGTCCCTTTCAACTGTTATTCTGTTTAATGACCCCATAAGCCCTTGCGGGATGGAGTCTGGTCAACTGAATGGAACTGAGTGTTTACTGGCCGGATGCCCTTCCTGTCACCAATGCGGAGTTACATTCAGCAGATATATTCTCATTGTGCCCAGAGAGGGAAATATTTGCCGCTACCTAGGATCAAACTCACAGCCTCCCGATTGTGAGGCGAGAGCTCCACCTCTAGGCCAAGGCACCACTCCCGGCTGAGAGAGAGAATGACTGGCCCAAATTCACCCAGCCAGCTTTCGTGCCTAAGGCAGGACTAGAACTCGCCGTCTTCTGGCAATTGGTCCAAAGTCACCTGACCGGCTTTCATGGCTGAGGTAGGATTTGAACTTGCTGTTGCCCTCTTTCTAGCCTGCTGCCTTAAGACCAAACTGGTCTTAAGGATTTTAGCCAGGCCTTCCAAAGGGGATGGGTGGGTGCAAATCCACACCAGGGGTGAAATCCAGAAGGTTCTGACAGGTTCTGGAGAACCGGTAGCGGAAATTTTGAGCAGTTCGGAGAACCGGCAAATACCACCTCTGGCTGGGCCCAGAGTGGGATGGGAATGGAGATTTTGCAATATCCTTCCCCCAGGAGTCAGGAGGGAATGGGGATTTTGCAATATCCTTCCCCCGGGAGTGGGGTGGGAATGGACATTTTGCAGTATCCTTCCCCTGCCACGCCCACCAAGCCACACCACGCCCACCAAGCCACGCCTACAGGACCGGTAGTAAAAAAAAATTGGATTTCACCACTGATCCACGCCCACGCCAAGCTCTCGTAAAAATCTCATCTGTCTCGCTCCCTCAGCCCCTTCCACCCCACTCTTCCTGTGGGGACCACCAGAGCTCCCGGTTCTCATGAAGTTTTGGCTGCCAGGCCTCCGAAAGGAAAGCAGAGCCCTTCCACGCTTCTGTGCCTGCCAGAGCAAACTTGGAGTTTCTTTGGCGGGACAATGCAAATTTTAAGGGCAGCCCAGCAGGAGGTCGGGCATTCTTCTCCCAAAGAGGGGAAGAGAGAAAGGGAGGGGGGGCTGCAGACCAGGGGGAGGAGGAGGGGTGGGAAGGGAGAGGAGAGGAGAGGCAGCCGGCCAGTTGGAGCCCGAGGAAGCCCACCAGAGATACAGGACTCTCAGTAGAAAGCCAGCAAGAGGACAACAACAACAAACAAGAAAAGAAATTCAATGGAGCGACTTGTGGATCACAGCATGGCCAATCTGGTCCCACAGAAGGAACTGGCAGCATCACCAGGAGGAGGTTCCTGGGTTCCATGATGGCGGGTTGATCCTAGTCATCTGCCCTTTTTGCAGCTATGGGCACGAGAGTCAGGCACTTTCTAAGGCAGGGGTCTCCAACCTTGGCAACTTTAAGACTTCTGGACTTCAACTCCCAGAGTTGAACTTTAAGTCCACAAGTCTTAAAGTTGCCAAGGTTGGAGACCCCTGTTCTAAGGGATCTCCAGCCATCTTCTCCATCCTTCAGGGCATTCATACATGCACCACTCTCCAATGTCACCACATTCCTGACCTTGCAGTGACGGATGATCCTTCCCCAACTCTTGGGGCCTAGGAAGTGGTTTCCTTCTCATGAATCAAGCAGACTCCATATTAGCTCTCAATATTCCAAGCACTGGTCCTGGCCAGGCCCAGCAGAAGATCACAAAGATCTTGGCAGCTTTGGAACCTAAGTAGATGACAAGCCAACCTTGCTCTCCCTTCGTCGCGCAAGAGCTTTTCTCGTCTCTCTTCTGAGTCTCCCAAGAGGGGCCAAAATCAACTCGGCATACATAGCATAGCCCAACAGCTTCCATCCCGGAGGCACATGAGTGCGCCACGTGTCCTCTTTCGAGATCCGATGGCCAAGGAGATGACAGCCGCCAGGAACGTTGACAGGCATCATCACACGGGGAAAGCGACAGTGTTCCCCAGGCCAACGTTTGTGGTCCAAAGATTAAGGGCAGCTTTGGAGATCTATAGAAAGAGACATTCCTTCCTCCTGTTGTAAGGATCTTCTTACCTCCTTGGTGTAGCTTCTAGGGCAGTGTTTCTCAACCTTGGAAGCTTGAAGATGGGTGGACTTCAAGCTACCAAGGTTGAGAAACACTGTTTTAGGGCAAGACTCCATCACAGAGTTCTGAGTCCCAACGTCGAACGCACAACGGTGGCTCAGAAGCGACCGTGGATCAGGGGTGAAATGCTCCCGGTTTGGACCGGATTGTGCGATCCGGTAGCGATCGTGGTGTGTGGTTCGCCAATCCGGTAGCGATGGCGGAGGGAAGCTCCGCCCACCCACCCCGGTGTCGTTACTTCCTGGTTTTAATGTAAGGAAGTAATGTGTTTTTTACCTTCTGCGCATATGCAGGTTTTACACATGCACAAGTCTGCGTGCGCATGTGAAGCGCACGCGTGCTTCCGAACCCGTAGGGAAGATAAATAGATTTCACCCATGCTGTGGATGGAATCCCATCCCAGCTTCTTGGCGTGACTGCTATCCCCCACGTGTCCTCCTGCCCACGTTTCTGAAGGCATCCTCCTTTGGTGCCCTTGGCAGGATGGGAAATCTCCTGCAGGGGGGGGCGGGGGGGGGGGGCTCTCAGCAAAGGAAGGCTTGCAGGGCGGGGCCCCTCCCCGGTCCACCCGCAGCTGCTCGGGGAGGGGGGATAATCTTAGGAACGCGGCTGGGACAACGACATTCTCTGAAGCATTTCCAAGCACTCATCACTCAGCCAGACAAGCACAGGGAGCTGGCAGGCCTCTGCCCTCCTCCTCGCCCCGCCAGAAAAAATGCCCTTTTAAAACCCTGCGGACGCCAGGACACACAGGCATGCCGCTTTGATCTCCTTCTCTGAGTGGCGGGCAAGATCAATTTTCATCCACCTCAGCCAGCTCCAGATCAAAGGAAGGAGGTTGAGAGGAGAGAAAGGGGAAAAAAAAAAGGCACAGAAAACGGGGAGGGGGCAGGGAATGGGCAGCAACCTGAAAACCTGGCACAAATACATGCCCGGTTTCATCCTCGGGAGCTGCTCAACCTCCTCCGCAAAGGGGAAACCACAAAGAATGTGTGGTTTTTTTTTCCGCTAGGGAGTCCTCAGACTCGTTTAGCAACTGTTCAGCATTAAGACAAATCCTGCAACAGGGATTCATGGCCAGATTCGAAGTTATGATGGCCGCCCCACCACCGTGGGGGTCACATCACGGCCGCATTTCGACACTCAGCAACAGACCTGCATTTAAGGAAAAACATTGTGGAACCCAGAACAACAGCTGCAGCTTGCTAACCTGAACAGAACAGAATAGTAGGGTTGGAAGGGACATTGGAGGTTTTCTAGTCCAACCCCCTGCACAGGCAGGAGACCCTCTACCATTCTGGAGAAATGGATGCCCAATCTCTTTTTCACAATGATGAAAATTGGGTCTGCAGGTAAAATTTACCACTGGAACCTCTGACAGGAGGTTGCAATTGCCAACTTCCAGCCTGTTCTAGGCTGACACCCCACTCTGGAGATCCCCACCCCAAAGTGGCAGCTGTTAGGGGCTGAATGGCGAGGAAGGGGCCGCATTCAGCAGGTTGGCCCCTTTAGAAACGGGAATCATCTCACGGCATCATCTGCCGTCTTGCTTTCCTCAGCAACGGTCCTCTCCTGAGGATGTGCCCAGTACGTGTTTCCATCTTGACCTCAGATGGTGGACATCTTGACACAGAGAAGATCAAGGGGAAAGAAACCTTGGTCCCCGAATCGTCTGGGTTGACACACAACATTCCCCCATGGCTCGTTGAATGTCTGTGGAGATTCTCAAGCCTGCAGGTCAGGGTTGTCCCAGAGGTGCTTTTTCCAAAAGGCAACTGGACTTCCTTGTTCCTTTTTTCTCCTTGAAAACGTTTCGCGTCTCATTCAAGAAGCTTCTTGAGGTCTGAAGAACTGAATTCTTGGATGAAAAGCGAAACGTTTTCAAGGAGAAAAAAAGAACAAGGAAGTCCAGTTGCCTTTTGGAAACGGAGCTTGTTGGGCAGCTCAGAGCCAGCCAGGTTTATTGATCTATGCCCACCAAAGTCATTTATGATTTATGCCCACCAAAGGTCACCAATGCCCACCAAAGTCAGGAGACAGAGGGAGAGGGAGGGAGGGAGGGAAGGGGAGAGAGAGGGAGAAAGAGGGAGAGGGAGGGAAGAGAGTGAGAGAAATAGGGAGGGAGAGAAGGAGAGAGAAAGGGAGAGAAGGAGGGAGGGAGAGAGGGAAAGAGAAAAAGGGAGAGAGGAAAAGAGGGAGAGGGAGAGAGAAAGAGGCAGAGGGAGAGAAAGAGGGAGTGAGATAGAGAGAGTGAGAGAAAGAGGGAAAGAGAAAAAGGGAGAGAGAGGAAGAGAGAGAGAGAGAGAGAGAGAGAGAGAGAGAGAGAGAGAGAGAGACCAACTCCGTCACTGAAGGACCTCACCAGTTTTCCTCTTCCAAACCGGCTTTTCCATCAACACTGGGAAAAGCCACCCAAGTGTGTGGGAATTCCAGAACGACCTCAGTAGCGTTTCCTCCGCGTGGTACAGAGCCCCCCCCCCACCCCCCCCTGCATGTCTGCACTCCTTCATCTGCCTCTTCTGACTTTTCCACATCTGCTCTTCCCCAAGGAATGCATTTGGCAGAGAGCTCAAATTAATCCAAGAACGCTCGGCATGTGCTCCAAAATGCAGTCCAGATGAAGGGTTTCTTCTTTGGGGAAGTGGGGTGGGGGGCGCGTGGGCTTGACAGCACTTAGCTCCCCCACCCCACCCCTCCTAGCAAGGCACCCGGGCCGGAGTCAGCCAGGCTTCCTTGCCCATAGATGCCCCTCAAAGGAAGGTTAAGGCACATCACTGTCCTTTTAATGGCCCCAATTACACACTTTCTCTGGTGTCTGTTCGTAGAGAGTTGATTTTTTTCCTACTTGGCAACCTACAGATTTTCTTTTCTTTCTTTCTTTTTTCCTCCTTTTAATAATATACTTGGACGCTGACAAAAAGCAGGCCTTTGTTTGCATGCTCAGGATTTTGGCTGCGAACGGCTGGTTTAGGACCGGTTTATAATAAGGAATAATGACTCCCATTTCTTTTCTCTGTCTCGAGTGATCAATGGCTCTGCTGCTTGCAAAGAGGATTAGTGATTACCCAGATAAGTGTGAGCACACACGCGCGCATCTCCGTGTGCTTGTCCGCCTGTGTGCAAAAGTCAGTGGAAGCCACCGGGACGAGACATTGGCAGATTGATTCAGGACGATGAGCGTGGCCGTCTGTCTCAGGCTGCTTGGAAGTTACAACTGGGTGTAACTGTGCTCTTCCCTTAGGCTGGATTCACCCACCGCGCCAAGCCACGGTTTTCTGAATCGCAGCTTGTTGATTGAGCCCCATCTTCGCCCTAGGCTGATTCAATTTACGAGCCACAGTGGTGGCCAAGCCAAAACCCAACCAATGACTGTAAGTTCTAGATTATCTAGATTTGTTGTTGTTGTTAGTTGCAAAATCGTGTCCAACTCATCGTGACTCCATGGACAACATTCCTCCAGGCCTTCCTGTCCTCTGGAGTCCATTTAAGCTCACGCCGACTGCTTCAGTGACTCCATCCATCCACCTCGTTCTCTGCCGTCCCCTTCTTCTTTTGCGCTCCATCGTTCCCAGCATTAGGCTCTTCTCCAATGAGTCCGTCCTTCTCATTAGGTGGCCAAAGTATTTGAGTTTCCTCTTCAGGATCTGGCCTTCTAAAGAGCAGTCAGGGTTGATCTCCTCTGGGACTGACCGGTTTGAGATTAGATTAGATTTAAGAGTTGGAAGGGACCTTGTAAATTGTCTAATCCAACTCCCCTGCCCGTCCAAGCAGGAGAGCCTACACCATTTCTGACAGATGGCAGTCCAGTCTCTTCTTGAAAGCCTCCAGTGATGAAGCTCCCACAACGTCTGAAGGCAACTTCTGCTCCGTGGGTTGATCGTTCTCACTGTCAGAAGATTCCTCCTTGTTTCCAGGTTGAATCTCTCCTTGATCAGTTTCCATTCTGACTTAGGTTGAGCCTAAATTTTAGAAACAGGTGTAGGGTTTGAAAAAAAGGTTGCCTCCAAATCACACTCTGAGTTTAACTGAGCTGTATTAATTTACAACCAGCTTTCTATTAGGTGCAGGAGGAAAGCAGAGAAGCCGATTGGCAATTCTTAACTTACTCCGCTGCTTAAGGGCCTATTCAATTCTCATTCTAATTCTTAGCCTTGTATTGTGTTCGGCCGCTCATTCTCATGCTTATTCCATTCCATTCTTACCTTGAGTTGCCACCAAGCTCCAGTTGTTGCAGCAGCCCAGGGGGTCGGCACAAAGGCCCCCCTCCTTCCCTCCCCAAGGAGACCCCCAGGAACAAACGTAGACGGGCATCAAGGCCAGCAGATGACAGATGACAGACTAAAAAAGTAACACATTTGCTGCTGGGTTGGATCCCATCCAGATGGGCTGCTCTTCATAATTTGCCTTTTGGGTCCTGTGGCTTTTAGGGAGGTGGTGGAGATGTCAGCCCAAGGTGGAAAACCAGAAAGCGGTGGGGGAGAAGTGACCCCTGATGCTACCGGTCTCCAGAACCAACCAGCTGCAGAAGAAGCTACGAGGAAACAGGAGCGTTTCCTCCAGGGAAAAGTTGAAGGCAAACAAAGCCCAGGCAGAAGAAGAACTCATGGCTTCAAAATCTAAGGGACTGGGTTGGAGAAAACTCAGCAGCACTTTTTCGTGCGGCTGTTGATAAAAATAGGATCGCCAACATGCTTGCCAACATCCAATGATGGATGTGACAGAAGAAGAAGACGGAGGAGGAGAAGGAGGAGGAGGAGGAGGAGGAGGAGGAAGAGAAGGAGAAGGAGAAGGAGAAGGAGAAGGAGAAGGAGAAGGAGAA
>WNWU01000055.1:1559494-1571818 GCA_012654045.1 Ptyas mucosa
GCTGGCTGGAGAATTCTGGGAGTTGAAGTCCACGAGTCTTAAAGCTGCCAAGTTTGAAGACCTCTGTCTTAACACAATCGATGGAGGGCTCCTTGGTGCTCTCACTTACGAAGCCCACACGTGCCTTACCGTTTCCTACAGCAGACTTTTCCTTCTTCTGGGACCAGCTCAGTTAACTTTCTCATAGGAAGCCCAAATGTTCAGTCTAGCTTTCCTACTGGCGGCAGGGGATGATGGGGACTTATAGACTGTATAGGTCCCCAGATTGAAATTCCCAGAGGCTTCAGTTCTATAGACAGGCTCCGGTGGACAATGAAGTCAGGACGGAGAGAGAGAAGAAGGGAACAAGACAAATCTTTCTACTGGGCTCTGCTTTTCAGCCAGGCAAAATCAATCCAGTTTGGGCTCTTTTCAAGGGCACACCTTTGCTCAGGTACGCATGGAGCTCCCATCCTGCTAGTAAGCCAATTAATCTGTCCTCCTACATTATTAAGCCATCAACCCCACCAGTTCTCCTCCGTAGCTCTTGCAGGCAAGTCCAACATGGGTCTTGAAGCCCAACCAGGATAGTCCCAAGAGAAAGAGCCTCTTTTCAAAGATGGGGGCAAATTCGTGCTCCCAGCCTCCCCTTCCCAGCCCCCCCCCCCCTTTTGTGCTCCAGATTAGATAATTGGCTGACACAGGGAGTAAATCATTAGCTCTGCTTCTCGGTGGCCGATCAGATGGTGTTTTCCGTTCCCTCTGCCCTGCCAAGCAGGAGGAAGGTGGGGCTTCAAGGAGATTTGGGGCTTGCTTTGTGGGGGGTGGGGCAGGTGGTAAAAGCTACCAGGGAGTGTTGGGTTGCTGAGATACACGTCTTCTGGTGTGCGTGTTTTTTCTTCCTTTTTTTGTACAGCAGTGTGACACACACCCAAAGTCTTCCCTGCTTGCTCCGACATGCAGGAGGAATGAGAGCTATTGAAGCTGTAAATATGCCTCTTCCATTTCCATGTCAACAAAGGAAGAGGGGGAGAAGGAGCATCCCACCAGGAAAAGACCCCTTGAGTTATGCCTCCACAGATGTCTGTCAGAGAGAAGCCCTTCCAAGCTGCCTTTGGTCCTGGAAGTCCAACTTTTGAGAGCCAAACATCCATTGAAACTGGAGCCAATAAGGACCGAGCGGTTTTGATCCAGAGAATGAGACTTCCATGTTGGAAATGCAACTGTCACAGTTGCTTCCTCCAAGGGCTTCTCCAATTGCCCAAAGATCTGCCATTCGAAGTCCATTTCTGATCAAGAGGTCCTCCGTCTGAACCAAAGGAGGCCTTTAAAGAAACCAGGCAGCGCTCAGCTGGCAAGTAGCCAATCATTGGAGAACCCAGAAGAAAAACGGAAGCTGGCACCAACATCTGTTGAGTGAGAACCCTGCATCTAGGTAGGTATGGTAACTGATGCCCATTTGTTGTTGTTAGTTGCAAAGTCGTGCCTGACCCATCGCAACCCCATGGACAACATTCCTCCAGGCCTTCCTGTCCTCTACCATCCCCCAGAGACCATTTAAGCTCACGCCGACTGCTTCAGTGACTCCATCCAGCCACCTCATTTTCTGTCATCCCCTTCTTCTTTTGCCCTCAATCTTTCCCAGCATTAGGTTCTTCTCCAGTGATTCCTTCCTTCTCATTAAGGCCAAAATATTTGAGTTTCCTCTTCAGGATCTGGCCTTCTAAAGAGCAGTCAGGGTTGATCTCCTCTAGGACTGACCGGTTGAATTGCCTTGCAGTCCAAGGGACTCGCAGGAGTCTTCTCCAGCACCAGAGTTCAAAGGCCTCTATTCTTTGGCGCTCGGCCTTCCTTATGGTCCAACTTTCACAGCCATCCATTGCAACTGGGAAAACCATCGCCTTGATTATATGCACTTTTGTTGGCAGGGTGATGTCTCTGCTTTTAAGTATGCTGTCTAGATTTGCCATAGCTTTCCTCCCCAGGAGCATCTTTTAATTTCTTGGCTGCAGTCCCCATCTGCGGTGATCTTGGGAGCCCAGGAAAATAAAATCTGTCACTATCTCCATTTCTTCCCCATCTATTTGCCAGGAATTGAGAGGGCTGGATACCATGATCTTAGTTTTCTTAATGTTGAGTTTCAAGCCAACTTTTGCTCTCTCCTCCTTCACCCGCATCAAGAGGCTCTTTAGTTCCTCTTCGCTTTCTGCCATGAATGATGCCCATAGGAAGACATAAAAGATGGATGCAAACAAGCCACTTGGTTTGAACTTTCGGTTGCAGGAACTCTCTTGGGAAAGCAAGGCATGGATGGACACCAATTCACAAATGACGGCCCAGAGATTCACAATGGTGGATGAAAAGGCAGAAGTCCATCTGAGGAGCGACTCCAGATCCATTTCACCCAGAATTGAAGGTGGCAATGCAGAGGCCAGTGTAGAAAACAGGAAGGGGGGCCCCCTTTCCATTTTGCACGGACCCCCGGAGAGGCAAAACAAGGAGGATTAATTTCCTTTGACCCTCCAAGTGGACAGATCTATTCATCTCGAGTATCCCTCCTTGGCCTTCAGAAGCCTACAAGACAAACCCTGCCAGGCCCCAATTCTTTGCACAGGAACTTTGCTTTTTTTTTTTTTTTTTTTGCAACGCAGACTCGGCTTCTCTCCTGAGGGAACAGGCTGTGCTGGGCGCCTCCCCTTCCCCCCCCCAACTCACTCTGTCTCCTAGACCCCTTTGAGAAGGAGAAGTCACAAGAGATTGCCATGGTGAAGGGAGGCATCAGGCGCCCACTCCTCCTCTGTTCCTCACTGCCGGTTCCTGGCAAAGCCATCCTGAAGTTCAGCCGCTTGCTTATTCCAGGAGATCTGCCGGCATTTCTGCTTCTTCCTCCTCCCCCCGCCCCCCCCAGGCTGTTTTGCAAAGTGGCCGCGGGTGCAAACATACCTCTGCGTGGGCAGATGGGCTCATCGACTTTAGGTAGGTTCACGAGGGGTGGGAAACGGGCACCGGCGAAGCCCAAACACACCCTGGTTTTCGTGCAAACTTTAAAAAACAGTAAAAGGCGAGCAAAAGTAAGACGGAATAAAATCCATGGAAAAGGGGGGAGGGAAAGGAAAGAGGATGAATTCACTTCGCCTTGATCTGCAGAGCCACTCCTCCGTAAGGCGCCAAAACCAAGCTTACAAATATCTAAGCTTGAGTTTAAGCCTCGAGAGAGAGTGTTGTGTAACTCAACCGTGGTTCTAGAGAGGGAAGGCAGCTTTTCCAACAAGTGCCATCCGGGTGTTTGGACTACACCTCCCATCGCTCCCTGTTGTGACCTAGGCTCACTTAGTCATTACAGGACACAATTAGTCTCAAACAAAACTATTTTATTACAACAGTTGAGGATTACTTCATTCCCAGCTTAGTCTAAATTAATTGCAAAAGAAGTCCTTCCGAAAAAGTCCTTCGGGCTTATCACAAACATTTATCTTCTTTGGCACCCTGCCAAAGGCCTTTCTTGGCAAAGCCCCATGACGTTCAGAAACAAGACATGCTGACTGGAAAACAGATTTAGCAACGTTGCTTTCCTACAAAGAGCCCAAGTGCCTTTGCTGCTCTTTTAAGCCTTATGGGAGGGGCCAATCGCCTCCTGGCCTTACTCCCGAGTCATCCTTTTTGCTTTAGCTGCTCTTGCCTTCTGGCAGCTCTGCGCATGCGCACACTGGGAACAGGCTCCTCCTGTTCCTCTGCTTCTCTGCTGTTCAACTCTGGAGGCTCCGGAGTCCGCACATCACTCCCAGATGGCCCTGACCCCATCTCTGCCTCGGACGCAGAGCCCTTGTCTGGGCCTTCCCCAGACTCCAGGACTGGCCCATGGTCCTCCCCAATCTCCTCGCTGTCTGACTCCACTGACAGCTCTGCGGGCTGCTGGCAGACCACAAGAGCCCCTGGCTCACGAGCTAGAAGTTAGAAAGTGTAGCTCAGCCTGACTGGAGGGCAGCACTTAATTGCAAGACTAACTTTCCGATTAAACTGAGTGTAAAGGGATAAAGACGTTCTACGCAAGCACAGAGATAATTGGACCTAGGAACCACAGGGCAGAAGAGCCACGGTGACTTCAGAATCTTCTCCTCTGCCGAGATATAATATTAATCTTCCCTAAGATCTCCATAATACAAAGATTGCACAGCGCAAAAGGTGTGCAACTGAATTCAAAATTATTTTAGGCATGTTATAATTGCACACAAAAGTTTCCTTCCTTATTATCTACAGTATAAAGCCATGACGCTAAAGACTGAACATCTTATAATCCTCTGCTCTACGTACGCTGTGTCTGGAAGGAAACCAGCCTCTTATTAACAGGGTTAATATTAACAAATAATGGCCTTTAAAGCTACAAAGGAATCTTAAAATCCAGGTGGGACAGGAGCTAAACAATACACAAAAGAACAAAGAACTGGAATGGGGGGAAAAATACATCCACAAACAGCTGCATAACAATCCCAAGGATTTCATTTTGAGGGTAGGAAGTCGAGAGAGAGTATTGTGATCACATCCTAGAAGCACAGAGTTGGAAGAAGGGACCTAAGAGGTCATCAAGTCCAGCCCCCTACACGAGTCATTCTGTCATGCTCCCCTTTGAAAAACCCCAGTGAAAAGGAAGAAACCCACTCGGTAGAGTAAATCTATTTTGTGACTTAACGGTATATTGAATAATTTCTTTCAAGGCCACATTGGTGTGGTCTCTAAATAATATCCTTAACTTTTCTTGGTTCTGTTTGTTTTGTTTCGATTTTAAAGTAGATGCACCTTAACCCATGCAAGCGTTCAGATTTTCAGTCTGGGAATTGCTCTGGGGTCCATTCGAAAGCCCCCACCGATCGCCTTGAATGCTCCAAATTAGCCCAACTCATTTCAATGTCCCCATTCCAAGCGGTGCCGTCATCTGGAATTTCTTAATGGCCTTCGGAGGGGGGGGGGGGGAAGGCTTTTTATGCCTGGCACAGTCTTGGTTTTCATTCTTACCTAACTCCTTCGCTGAGATGTTGCAGCCAACACAAACTTTGACCGGTGAAATAATGTATAGATCCTTGAATGAAAGGAGCTTAGCCATTCCTCGGGCGGCTGTTATTTTAAAGCCCAAATAACCTGGGTTTTCTCCCAAGCGAGGAGACAAAAGGAGGGGGATGTGGAATAGAGCTACGCCTGGGCCCTGGGTGAAAAGGACCTTGCAACAGGCAGCAGGGGCACGTAATGAGCCCATTATGCGGAGCATGAAAAGAGAGGCTTTTCAGGAAAGGAAACGGGGCATTGTGGTCTTGTCTTAGCAATGATCTTGCTTCAGAATTTCGTTCTGTTTTACATGCCGTCCCTTCCTTTAAAAACACCACTCCCCCACCCCCCACCGCCCCCACCCCCGACCGCGGTAAAGGACAAGGCAAAATGCTCATTTGGGAGATGGGACCCAAACCAGCTTCTGCAGGAGCATTTCTTCCACGTTGTCCTCTTATGAACCCGTCCGCACCACCAAAAGACAACCAAGTGCCAAAAAAAGGGACAACCAAGTTCAAGGCCACAGTCAGCCCCGGGAAATATTTGGGGGTGAGGGGGGGAAAGAGTCTGTTAAATCCGGGGTGACTCACTTAACAACCGTCTTGCTTAGCAATGGAAATTCGGGTCCCATTGTGGTCATAAGCCGAGGACTTCCTGCACTCGTAGGCAGGATTGTAGAGGTGGGGTTTGCAGAAAAGAGAGTTCTGCGTGTGTTTCTTTTCAAGGTTGGGGCTTGCTGGTCTCAAGGATGACCAAGCAGGACAGAAGCCAAAGTCTTCCCAGATCTCCGTGCTTTTTCTTCCTGCGGCAGCTGGGGTTTTTTGAGGATGCAAAGGAAACCATCTCCCCTCCTCCCCCATCTGCACCTGGGGAGGGTCTTCAGAAAGGCAGGGAAAGAGGGTGAGAAGGTCATTTTGAGGGCTGCAGGAGAATTCCCCGGCCAGTGGGGGCATCAACCCTGTGGTTAAGGTGAATTTTCAGAGATAGCAAAACTCCCAACAACTGGAAAAGTCTCAGCATTGAAAGCTGGAGGACAGGAGAGAAAGGACCATAAATGGAGATGGAGGAAACAAAGGCCAAATCTGCCCTTTGGGAGGAAAGGCAGATTTTGTTCTGTTCAGCCAGGAAGTCCCACTTGGAATGAAACGCTGGGATTTCTCTCTCCTGAAACACCTGGCCAGCCATGAGCCTTAACCAGCTGTGCTTGTTCGTCCCAGGAGAGCTTCCAGATCAAGATTTCCTTTTTCAAAAAAAAGAAGGAGGAGGAGGAGGAGGAGGATGTTGTGTTCTTATTGTGTTCTTATTTGGAAAGAAGGGAGGCTGGAGATTGGAGCCATAGAAGAAGTTTTGCATTTCGATTGACCCCTAACTCTTGAGTTTGGCCATGAACAGTTGTGATCAGGAACCACTGCAAACCCCTGTGAGAGATGCAAGATGCCCAGAACACAAAGGGATGCAACACTAAGGACCATCCTGGTTTACTATATCAAAATATATCAATATATATATTTCAAAATAGGGTTTAGATGAAGATAGATAGACAGATGATGAGAGAGAGACACACACAGAGAGAGAGACACAGAGAGAGAGAGGGATGGAGAGAGAGACAGAGAGAGACAGAGACACAGAGAGAGACAGAGAGGGAGGGACAGAGAGAGAGAGAGAGAGAGACAAAGAGGGAGAGAGAGACACAGAGAGAGAGACAGAGACGGAGGGAGGGAGGGAGGAAGAGAGAGACAGAGAGAGAGAGACACACAGAGAGAAAGAGACAGAGAGGGAGGGAAGGAGAGAGAGACACAGAGACAGAGACAGAGAAAGAGACAGACAGAGAGAGACAGACAAAGAGGGAGAGAAACAGAGAGACATAAAGAGAGACAGACAGAGAGAGAAAGACAGAGACACAGAGAGAGACAGAGACGGAGACAGAGAGAGAAAGAAGGGGAGGGAGAGAGAGAGAAAGAGACACAGAGAGAGACAGACAGAGAGAGAGGGAGAGAGAGAAAGAGAGGGAGGGAGAGAGAGAAAGAGAGAGAGATGGAGGGAGAGAGAAAGAGACAGGCAGGCAGGCAGGCAGAGTGTGTTTTAGCCTGCATTCATTTTAGAAAGCTTTTACAATTATTATAAAGTGGTTTGGGATTGTATTTTTTTTAAATAATAAGTCCTTTAACCAGGATAAAAGCAAAAGTAAAAACAAAAAAGAAAGGGTATTTTTGGGGAGGGGGTAATGAGACTCGAAATCCCAAGAGAAGCTGTAGTAATATTACCAGCTTCAGCCATGACGAATGAGTTCAGAGCAGTGGGGTGGGAAGGATTTTTGCTTTCTTAAGTCTGACACACGTGTGGTGTCCGTGTGTCTGTGCACACACGCACACACATCTGAAAAAAGGAGGAGAGCAACATGGCAAAATTTTCCGTGGCTTAACTGAGTTTTGGTGCAATGCGGACTTTTGAGCAGGGCCAAGGATGCCTTGGACGTCCCCAGATATAGCCTCCCTGAGTCTCCGGAGAAAGGCAGCATATAAATCGAACTAAATAAATAAACTAAATAAATAAATCAAATCCAGGATTGGCTGGAGGAGCAAACCAAGGGCACCTGAAGCCCCTCGGAGTGGAACAGCAAATGATGGTGCGGGGAAGGATATTACTAACTTCCCCCAAAGAGCTGCTCACGTCCCATTGGGCCACCGGAGGGAATTGCAAATAGAAACAGGAAAAAACACCTCCTGCTCCTTCCCAAAAAATATCCTTCAGCGACAGCTGCTGAAGAGGGCAGATTCTTCGCACCTTGAACCCCTTGGGACGGAATCCTTGGGACTCCCCCAGTCCTTAAATAGGAACCAGGTGGAGGCCACGAGCGAGTGGATTGGCAAAGGTGGGACACAGGAGCAAAGAACGGTGGGTAGGTGGGGGAATCAAGGGGGGGGGGGGGGGGTCTTCATGCTGTCATTATTCCAAGCCAGCAGTGGAATATAGTCATTGTAGTTCAGCCTATCCGGAGAAGTTGGGAAGAGCTGGGCCCGTGCTCTAAATTCTCAAAATGCTGGCTATTCTTGCAGTGTTTTTCAAGTTTTACATTTCATAGATGCAAAAAAGCAACAGTGACCTGAGCAGAAATAAGAGTAGAAATAAGAGCAGAATGTATTTTTATCTATCTATCTATCTATCTATCTGACAGGTTCTGGAGAACTGGTAGCAGAAATTTTGAGCAGTTCAGAGAACTGGCAAATACCACCTCTGGCAGGCCCCAGAGTGAGGTGGGAATGGAGATTTTGCAATATCCTTCCCTCAGGAGTGGGGAGGGAATGGGGATTTTGCAGTATCCTTCCCCTGCCACGCCCACCAAGCCACGCCCACAGAACTGGTAGTAACAAATTTTAGATTTCACCACTGCTTCAAAGCAAAAAAAAATAAAATAAAATAGAAAAGTCTTGAGGTGGTCCAAGGAAACTTAAAAAGGGAAGAGAAAAAGAAAGCAAAAAGTTGGTTTTTTTCCCTTTGTTTTTTCTTCTGATACATTTTACAAGTGGACAGAGAAAGCTCAATTTCCTAGCGAGTTCCTCTTCCTTTAAAAAAAAACATGCCAGGGGGAGATAGCAAACATTTCAGCAAATGTATAAACACGTTTGGAACGAGAAGGTTCTCAGGGGAAACTGATCCGTTTGGCGTTTGTATTCAGCTTCTCTCCCGTGTTAGGCGTAGAATTAACATCTTGTAAAACAGACAGCTACTTCAACTTCCCTGTGATTCAAAATGCTAGGAGGAGCCCAAAAAACATAGCACGGACCAGGGTGTGCCGTGCTTTGGGTTCAAAGCAAAAAAGCTGCTTTAAAGGGGACGCCCGAGTGTGCATTTGGTTAACGTCTCCTTAAATAAGCAGCGGCTTTTCACCGGGAGCCACGCAGACTCAGGAAAATATGCCTGGCTGATATTGATTTAGGCGCCTTAAAAGAAAAACTAATCTTAAAGATAAAGGTTCCCTTTGCACATATGTGCTTGTCGTTCCTGACTCTAGGGGGCGGCGCTCATCTCCGTTTCAAAGCCGGAGAGCCAGCACTGTCCGAAGACGTCTCCGTGGTCATGTGGCCGGCATGACTCAACGCCAAAGGCGCACGGAACGCTGTTCCCTTCCCACCAAAGGGGGTCCCTATTTTTCTACTTGCATTTTTTTTACATGCTTTCGAACTGCTAGGTTGGCAGAAGCTGGGACAAGTCACGGGAGCTCACCCCGTTACGCAGCGCTAGGGATTCGAACCGCTGAACTGCCGACCATTCGATCGACAAGCTCAGCGTCTTAGCCACTGAGCCACTTGAACTAAAGTGTGTCCCTTGAACTAAATCTTGAACTAAATCTTAGTGGCACCCGTTAAGCAACCATCCAATGGATTTTTTTTCCCTTTTGCTGAAAACCAGAAATAAACAGCGGTTTTTTTGCTCAACATCATCAGGAACCGCGGTCACGTGACCTGAAGAGGCTGTAAAAACAGCTGTAAACAGCTGGTTGCCAAACACCCACCAATGCGATCCGGTGATGGCTCTCAGAACATTGCAACTCTTCTCTTCCTTTTGTCTCCTTTTTGTTCCTTTTAACGAAGGATGGAAATTAAGGCGCCAACTTATGAGCCCTTGGCACAGAAAACGCCCTTGAACCCTGCCACGGTGGGGGAGGCTCTGGCCCACCTGGTCAGCACGGAGTGGCTGTCAGAGAGGGCCAGCTTCCCTTGGGAGAGTCCCAGGTTTGGGGTCTTCTGGTTTGGGGACCTCAAAGCAGGAAGCAGAACCCAGCCAGATGTTTTTTTGGGATGGATGCTTTTCATTTGACAAGAGTGAAATTATAGCTGTGGGAACAAGAGTTGCTGGCAGGGAAGATCGAGAAGAGGAAAGGGAGAGGAGAGGCTGTTCCCTCCCACTCAAGGGGAATCCTGCGCGGATGGGCCACGGAGCAGAAGTCGACGTTTTCGATCCTGAAAACCTTTAAAAATAAGGAAATGGGGGGGGGAGAAGGGAGGGGAACCATCTCCAGAGAGACCCCAGCGTAAAGCATTGCTTCCAGAGACATCCCTATGTGCAGCCTGCTCTTCTGCAGGACCAGTTCCCATCTGAAGGTGCTCCTCACTTCGCTCGCGAGCTCTTCTGTGCATGCGCAGATCGTCATTTATGACGTCGGGGTGGGTGGGCGGAGCCACCCACCGATTTTACTGCTGGTTCTATCAAACCGGACAGAACCGGGAGCAACCCATCACTATCACTAGACATGTTTGTCATGCCCTCTCCTCCCTTCTCCTCTTCCTCCTCCTTCTCTTCTCCTTCTCCACCTCTTCTTTCTTCTCCTCTTCCTCCCCTCCTTCTCCTTCCTTCTCCTCTTCCGCCTCCTACTCTTCTCCTTGATCTCTTCTTCTTTCTCCTCTTCTTCCCCCTCCTCTCTTCTTCCTTCTCCTTCCTTCCCCTCTTCCTCCTCCTCCTCCTCTCCTCCACCTCTTCTTCCCCCTCCTCTTCCTCCCCTCCTCCTCTCCTTCCTTCTCCTTCCTTCCCCTCCTCCTCCTCTCTCCTTCCTTCTCCTCTTCTTCCTCCTTCTCCTCTCCTCCACCTCTTCTTCTTTCTCCTCCTCTTCCTCCTCCTCTCCTCTTCTTCCTTCTCCTCTCCTCTTCCTCTTCTCCTCCTCTTCTCCCTTTTTTTCTTCCTCCTCCCTCTCCTCCTCCTCCTCCTCCTCCCCCCCTTCCCACCACAAACCGCCTGCCTGCCTTTTCACACCACAGGTGTGTCTCCAGACCAAAATAGGACGAATATCCAGATTGTAAGCAGGCCCCACACAGCCCTCCAGATCTGGCACGGAACCTAATTCACACAACCGGGGATGAGCGACACAAGCCAATGCCTACCGAAGAGCCACCCTGGAACTGTGTTTCCTGTTAAGGATATTGATGTTGTTTTACCAACCAGCAGAGTAACTGCACAAGGAAACGTTGAGAGCAATGAATAAGAAAACTGGTTTAGCAAAAGTGTACTTTATCGTAGGAAAAAGCAGTAGCGTAGTCATAAACAAATCCCAAGTCTTCACCAATAAATCAGTCCAGTAAATCAGTCCACACAACTCACTCTGGTTAGCAAACCACGATGGTAGCAGATCCATCAACAGATAGCAACTCCTTCACATTAGCAGCTCATAGCAGTTCATAGCAGTTCAGTCACAATAGCAGTTCATAGCAGCAGCAGCCACACTAGCAGCTTCATAGCAGTTCAGTCACACTAGCAGCTTCATAGCAGTTCAGTCACGCTAGCAGCTTCTAACAGACCAGGTTACAATACTTTGTTTAAATATACTCCTAACTAGTCATTATCCCATTACAGCATGACTCAGCAAGAACGTAACATTTACAGCTTAAAGTTACAGTATATATATATTGCCTGGACAACTGGTTCTAACATTATATATACCATATAGAATCCTAACATTTCCTATAAACACAACCCCTTCCGACAGGCTAAAAAGTCTGCCTGGAAATCTGCTCACTCGTAGGCTGGGACGGAAACAATGCTCCAGTCATTGAGTTAATTCAGGATTTCCGGCTTTGTTCCTTCCCGTATTCCCTTCCCACGACAAAGGCACCAACAGGGCCTGCAGATATATTCATTTTGGTCATTGCAAGAAGCATCAGTTTTATGACTGCTCTCTATTAAGGACCACGGTTTGGTCCCCGCGACCAACAGAAGCCCATCTCCTGCCTCAGTAGCCGGGCAGTTGTTTTTCTCCCATCCCCACCCATGGATGCCAAGGGACGGCTGGAGAAAAGGACACTTCTGGGGTAGAACTCCCTGGCCAAGGAGGCTCAGCCAGATTTCTCCAGCTACTAATTAGCCCCCAAGAATGTCTTACTTCTGGTCTCATCTTCTGGGTCTGCCAACCTTTAAATGTGCTATAAATCAATTTTTAATTGGTGTTGCGTGTTTGTTTTGTTGTCGACTGCCCTGAAATTTGCAATAGATAAATTGGTAGCTTGAAAGGCAAAGATGATAAAATCCACCCCACCCCCACCCCCCAGGATTCTGAAGTGTGCTGAGAACATGGCTTAACCCCTTGTTTTCTCTTCTCTTCTCTTCTTTTGTCTTCTCTCTTTCTCTTTCTCCCGCATCAGTCCTTTTGCTTAGAACAATGAGGACTAGAATCCTTCCTTTCTCTCATTCACCCTTCCTCCCTCCCTCCCTCCCTCCCTCCCTCCACTCCCTCCCTTCCTTCCTTCTCTCCCCCTTCCTTCCTTCCTTCCTTCCTTCCTTCCTTCCTTCCTTCCTTCCTTCCTTCCTTCCTTCCTTCCT
>WNWU01000055.1:1582880-1594900 GCA_012654045.1 Ptyas mucosa
GAGTAGAGTAGAGTAGAGTAGAGTAGAGTAGAGTAGAGTAGAGTAGAATAGAATAGAATAGAATAGAACAGAACAGAATAGAATAGAATAGAATAGAATAGAATAGAATAGAATAGAATAACAGAGTTGGAAGGGACCTTGGAGATCTTCTAGTCCAACCCCCTGCTTAGGCAGGAAACCCTACGCCATTTCAGACAAATGGTTATCCAACATTTTCTTAAAAACTTCCAGTGTTGGAGCATTCCCAACTTCTGGAGGCAAGTTGTTCCACTGATTAATTGTTCTCACTGTCAGGAAATTTCTCCTTAGTTCTAAGTTGCTTCTCTCCTTGATGAGTTTCCACCCGTTGCTTCTTGCCCTGCCCTCAGGTGCTTTGGAGAATAGCTTGACTCCCTCTTCTTTGGGGCAGCCCCTGAAAGATTGGAAGACTGCTATTGTGTCTCCCCTAGTCTTTCTTTTCATTAATCTATCCATGCTCAGTTCCTGCAACCGTTCTTCATATGTTTCAGCCTCCAATCCCCTAATCCTCTTTGTTGCTCTTCTCTGCACTCTTTCTAGAGTCTCCACATCTTTTTTACATCGTGGCAACCAAAACTGAATTGACTCCACCTTCTCTCTGCCCCTCCTTCTCTTACACCGTTTGAACCTCAGAGGTGGCATCACGCTGTGCTCTGAGAAGCATAGATTTAAAAGGGGCACTGAACCCGAGGCAGCCAGCTATGCCAACCTTCTTCCCTTGCCACGTCTTTGCAAAAAAAAAAACAAAAAAAACCCCAGCTGAACCTGAGAGATAACAAGGTATAAAAGATGCTACAGATCAGAGGCATAACGACGGGAGGATGCTCCCGGACACGACGCACAGGACAAAAATAAGGCAGCTAATATCTGGAAACAGCTTTTTATCCGTTGGGATAAAAAGTGTTTTACTACCCCCAACTGGTCTTGGGTCCGTGCCCAGGTTCACATTCATATTGAGTGAATCCACACAAACATGCATTTTTGCACACGCTACGATTAGCGGTTATTCCCGCAAGTTGACACGGTGTGAGAAAAAGCCCCTGGCACCTCCTGCACCCCTGCCTTCGTCTCCCCGAGAGGTTAATAGACAAATCTCCTAATAACCCATCTTTTCTCCTCTTCCTGTACAAATTGAAGTGATTTCATCGCAGGCCATTATTATTTATTAGGTTTCCCACTCCAAGCTGCTCCTACGAACAATTGCCTGGGAGCCATTTAGACCGAAATAGATTTGAGCCTCTTTGGAAAACGGGGTGAGCTGCCTTCCCAACTCTTCTTTAGGAGATCTGGTGGGAAGTTGCATTTCTTCCTTGCGGGTTTTTGCAACACGTTGTGCTGCAACAGAACAATGAAGCACCTGACGCGTTCTTTTACCGGTAGTGTCTTAATCAAGACTCTCCCCTGGTTATTCATTTGAATCTTTGTTTACCTTTAATGTACCAGTAAATTGTTCACGAGTTATTAACGCCAGCACAGAAAAGCCATTTGCTTAAAATCACCTGCCTTCCCTCCGCCCCCTCGACCCCCCCCCAAAAGCAGCTAATGTCTTGCAATTAGAGAGCTGTAGAAATCCTTCATCAACCCCCTTCATGGCTTCATTCAGGTTACAGTAGCATTTCCAAACTTTAAGGCAGGTGGACTTCAACTCCCAGAATTCCCCAGCCAGCATGGGGGTCACGGGTATGTGTGTGTGTGTGTGGGTCACCACTGGCAACCTTCCCCAGGGATGGGTGGGTAGCAGCGATGGGATTCAAGTAATTTAACAACCGGTTCTCTGTCCTAATGATTTCTTCCAACAACCAGTTTGCCAAACTGCTCAGAAAGTTAACAACTGGTTCTCCTGAAGTGGGGCGAACCGGCTGAATCCCAACACTGGTGGGTAGGGAGGGGGCTCCCGACAAGCAAAACCAATGGGAGAAGTTGGAGTGGCTTTAGTGACCGTAGCGAAAAAGGCCATAAAATCGCTGTGACTCACTTAACAACCAGTTTGCTTAACTAAGGTGACCAATCGCCCTCCTTTAGGGAGGACAGTCCTTCTTTTGTAAGTTCTGTCCTCTCTCGAAAAGCGTCCTCCTACATGTCCTCCTTTTCGATATTTGGAGACTAATCTGTAAATCTCCGTAATTCGATCGATGCTGATCCGATCCGTTGTGGGTGATGGATTTGTATTTGACGTGACGATTCGTCAAGGCACGGTACAGTGCGACGAGAGGCGATTGTGAGATGCATGCGCTCCGCACAAGAGAATTGTTTTGAGGGAGCGCGCCGCGCGCAAGTGGCTTTGTTTACTTCCTACCGAAACACGACACGGCATACACGGACGCATTAGACTCCAAAATTTATTTGTGTCCTCCTTCTCATTGTAAAAAAGTTGGTCACCTTAGCTTAGCAGCAGAAATTCCGGTCCTGGTTGCAGTTCTACGTCAAGAGCTGTGTTTTTCGTTTCTTTATCCTGTTTCTTAGCAAAGCTATACTGAACCTGAGCAGGTCTCCAAAAAGCTGGTTGAACTAGGATGAAAGACCAATAGAGTTGCAAGCTAAACAATATCATTGAATAGTGTTTGTTAACCGTGGCAACTTTTAAGATGTGTGGACTTCAACTCCCAGAATTCCCCAGCCAGCAACACAAAGACCACACATCTTAAAACCACCAAGGTTGAGAAACACTGTCCTAGAAGGATCCAAAAGGAACCCACATGCCTATTGCTGAAAAGTAAATTATTTGGACGCATCCCCACAGCCAGAATGAGTCAAGCTCAGATTGCTGGAGACTTCATCTAGCTAAACCTGGATGATGAGAAGCTAAGCATTGTTGGGCCTGGATTCCTATCCCCCAAGCGAGGGAGGCCACCAAGAACTTAGGAAGACCTGCCTACCCATCTTTCTCCTGGAAGGACCAATTGTTTTCATGCTATTGCCGGGAAGCGACATGGGCAGATGTGGAATTCAGTTGGTTCAGACCAGTTCTGGCAAACTGGTAGCGGAAATTTTGAGTAGTTCGGAGAACCGGTAAATACCACCTTTGACTGGCTCCGCCCCTATCTATTCTCTGCCTCCCGAGTCCCAAATGCCACCTCTGGCAGGCCCCAGAGTGGGGTGGGAATGGAGATTTTGCAATATCCTTCCCCCAGGAATGGGGAGGGAATGGAGATTTTGCAATATCCTTCCCCCAGAGTGGGGAGGGAATGGAGATTTTGCAGTACCCTTCCCCTGGAGTGGGGAGGGAATGGAGATTTTACAGTATCATTCCCCAGCCACGCCCACCAAGCCACACCCACAGAACCGGTAGTAAAAAAAAATTGAATCCCACAACTGGACAAGGGTCTGTCCATGCGGTCCTCCCAAATGGAGTTCACATTTTAAGGGTCTTTCTGCAGAAAGCGGGCGTCATTCAGAGCGAACCCCGAGGTTCAATTTCATTATTACTTGCAGAAATGCCACGCTGGAATCCTCCGAAAGGAAAGAGCCCAAGACAGGTATGATTCCCTTCAGAGGAGAGCAGCCAACAGAGAAAGGAGACCAAGGCAGGTCGGGCTCTTTGAGAGCTTCCTGGGATGGGAGAAAATTAAGATCGGCCTCATTTCCTTCTTTCCGATAAAAAGGATGACTTGCAGCCCACCACATTTATCAAGCCGTCATCTTAAAATTAAGAGCAGGGGAAAGAAAAATTGGGAACCTTTTACGGTCCATAACCCTGCCGTAGCATGACCTACAAGGTGATCTCAGCTGCCTCCAAGTCTTCTTCAGAGGGACAAAGATGCTGGTTAAAGAGCTAATGTCCTCTCCTGGGCCACGTCTTTATGGAAGCCCATTAGCCAACGCAGCAAACACTGGCTCTAGATGTCCTATGAATGGTTCTCCAACTTTCTCTCCCCTTTGAGAGAAGACACCTTTCCTTCCTTCTAAGGGTGGGGGGGGGAGAGGTGTAGATAGATAGAAGATAGATAGAGATGTAGATAGATAGGATAGGATAGGATAGGGTAGGGTAGGGTAGGGTAGGGTAGGGTAGGGTAGGGTAGAGTAGAATAGAATAGAATAGAATAGAATAGAATAGAATAGAATAGAATAGAATAGAATAGAATAGAATAGAATAGAATAGAATAGAATAGAATAGAATAGACTAGACTAGACTAGAATAGAATAGAATTCTTTATTGGCCAAGTGTGAATGGACACACAAGGGATTTGTCTTTGGTGCATAAGCTCTCAGTGTACATAAAAGAAAAGATACTTTCATCAAGAATCATAAGGCACAACACTTAATGATAGTCATAGGGAACAAATAAGCAATCAAATCATATTAGGAAACAGCCAATATAAATCGTAAGGATACCAGCAACAAGGTTACAGTCATACAGTCATAAGTGGGAGGAGATGGGAACGATGAGAAGATTAATAGTAGTGCAGACTTAGTAAACAGTTTGACAGTGTTGAGGGAATTATTTGTTTAGTAGAGTGAGGGCATTTGGGGGAAAAAACTGTCCTTGTGTCTAGTAGTTCTGGTGTGCAGTGCCCTATAGTATCGTTTTGAGGGTAGGAATTGAAACAGTTTATGTCCAGGATGCGAGAGGCCTGTAGATAGATAGATAGATAGATAGATAGATAGATAGATAGATAGATATAGATAGTGATAGATATAGACAGATGTAGATAGAGCTAGAGAGAGAGAGAGAGAGAGAGAGAGAGATGTAGATAGATCAAAAGATAGATAGAGCTAGAGAGAGAGAGAGAGAGAGAGACAGACAGACAGACAGACAGACAGAAACAGACAAAGTAGATAGGCAGCTAAGTAGGTAGATAGACAGACAGACAGACACATCCTGTAACATTGGTACCCCACAGACTAACAAACGGCTCTAGTAAAAGAAGAACTTACGGTTGTGACCAACTTCCCCGCGTTCTTCTGCATGTAACCGATGGCGTCCTGAACCAAAGAGAAGAGGTTGAGGAGCACGTGTTCTACGTCATAGGTACCCTTCATGCCCTTCATCATGCCTTCCAGAGAGCGGAGATATTCCCGCCAGTGACCGTCGATTTCCACCACACTGGCCAAGCACCCTTGCAACACCCCGCCGCAGAATCCCGCACACGGCTTGGCCAGGAGCAGATCCTGGCACTGGGGGCAATACCACATCTTCAGGAGCGCCCGTCCACACTCCTTGCTGAACCTCAAGTGATCGGTGGTGTTGATCACTTCGATGCCAAGGTTGAGCGCCTGGAGGAAGAGCCGGGTGACCTGCAGGGACTTGGACACCTGGGTCATCATGATTTTGGGGAAGGGGCCAAATGCCTTCAAGTCTCGCCGGGCTAGCCGTAGACACTCCAGGGTCTCCACAGGAGGGTCGGGGGCTCCTGGATGGATCAGGTGGGGGTAGATCAAGGGGAACAGGCTGTCAAAGAACTCGTTGACCATGTCGTTGACGTTGATATCGGAGCCCAAGATGTAGAGGGAGATGTCGGTGAAGAACTCCCCCACCAGTTTAGAAGTCCTGGCAGCCACGTGGCGAAAGTAGTTCCTGAACATGGAGTTGGTGTGGTTCCTGGCATGGCGCACGACCATTTCAAAGGCTTCTGAAAAGCAAAAAATGGGAGAGGAGGTGCTTAATACTGTTGTGACCCAGGCCCAAGTAGGTATTATCAGATGCAATCAGTTCGAAACAAATAGACTTTATTAGAACAACTGAGAATTAACTCATTCTCAGCGTAGTCCAAACTAATTCAATACTAATGCAATACAAAGTATTGTATTGTATTGTATTGTATTGTATTGTATTGTATTGTATTGTATTGACTTGCCTTCTGGACGCTCCATCAGTGGAGGCTTTTAAGAAGAGATTGGACAACCATTTGTCTGGAATGGTATAAGGTCTCCTGCCATGGTCAGGGGGTTGGACTAAATGACCTCCAAGGTCCCTTCCAACTCTGCTATTCTCTAATTCTGTCGAGTGCCAAAGCGCATGGATCCCCTTTTTCTCTCTGAAACTGCCTGCAAGCCTTGGGCATTTCCCACTAATTGGTCCCCAGCATCCAAACCTCTTTGCTGCTCAGGTGATCAAAGAATGCCTGTCTCCCCCCACCCCCACCCCCCAATCCCACCAGCCTGTGAATTAGCACAGCAAAAGGGGGGGGAAAAAGAGACGGCGTGGAGGATTGTGACAGGCAGGAGGCATTACATTTTCTTTGAATGCTAAATAATCCCACACCATCTTCGGCCTCCAAACCTCCAGGGCACCATTAATAAAAAGGGATGGAAACTTAACAAGCACTTTGGCAGGTGGCAGGTCGTTCACCTTTCCTGGCAGGGCAGCTTTCAACAGAATGGCAGACAGAAAGAGGGGGAGGGGGAGGGAAGGGGATCCGAGCCCCTAAAAATTCAGGATTCCCATGAAAAATGGAAGCTTGTTTGGATTCTCCCTGTCGCGTTTCCCAGCTCATGTTAGATCCAAACTGAGATCGAATTACAGATTATTTCGATCGTGGGGGCAGGGGGGGGGGTCCCCGCAGGAAGACAGGGCTGAAAATTAAGCCACTTAGCAAGATTAAAAGTGCGGGGCCTGGTGTTCGCAGCACCTTTTAGTGAAGGTTGTCATTAAAGTAAAGCACATTGCACATTAAAATAAAGTTGATTATGCATCGGGCACTTTAAAGGTTGTGGAGTCCTTGGTGGTCTCCGAGCTTGGTTGTTCCCTGCAAAGGTTTCATTACCTGACCAGGTAACAACATCAGTCATCAGTGAGCACTTCTGAAAATTCATATTTCAGTTCTATTCCAAATGATCAAGATGGCTAAACTCCTGTAAAAACAAATATCCCGCAACCGGTACCCAGATAAGCAGGATTAACCCCAGACAAACAATCAAGTAGAAAACCAGATGACGAAACTACCCCCCCCCCCAAAATCCATGCTTCTACTCACACCAGCAGGGCAAGGGACTGTATATAAACAGGGAGAAAACCCCACACTCCCTCACACTGATGACGTTACGTAGTTGGATATTGAAATGCCTTCAAAACAACAACTAAGCTCAGAGAGCTTCAAGGACCATACATTTCAACCCTGAACTATAACATTTTCTTCTATTTTCTTTCTACTTTAAACTTTCTGCTGTTTCTTCCATCAATGATGATGGTTTTTTATTATTATATTCATAGCCAGTTATTTAGCTGTTATTGGCTTAATTTTTCACTGAGTTTTTCCCCAAAACCTGGGATGTCGTAACTTAGTGTTCCATACCCCTCTAGGGACACGCGTTGTCTGTAGCACTTCTTACACAACAGTGCAGAAAACACATAAAGGGGCTGATCCAAAAAGGAAGGAAAGAGATCTACAGAAGAAGTTCGTTCCTTCAAGTTTTCAAAAAAAAAAAAAAAAAAAGAACGTGGAGAGTAAGAGTCACACCATACATCCAACATGGATTGGTTTTCTTCAGTCTTGGTTGAGCCGACTCTGTCAATCCCGACATCGTGCTATGGTTTACATCTTATAGTGTCGCACAGACCCAACAAGCCATGACCTGGGAAGCCGCCTCTTCTTCTCCCTTAAGAGCCCGTAGAGCTTCTTTGGAGTTGTCCATGGTGCTGGAAATTTCATCAGCCTTTGCTTTCTGGCCTGGTCACCACCATTTTCTCATCAAATGACAGTCAGTCAACATCTTTATCTTATCCAGGTGAACTGTAGAAGACCTCCTCGCCTCTGATCTGCACCCACACCAGTGACGGAGCCCTTCAATCATGAACAAAGTATCCAACTACCACCCACTGTCCTCAGGCCACCTTCTCTTCTCAATAGTGGCTCTCCCTGACTTCAAGGTGGACACTTCTATCTGGGTGGGTCAGCCACCCCCAACTTCAAAGCTCAGATCGTCATCAAGGTTAAAGGCCGTTCTACCCTCTAATAATCACGATAGGATTTTACTCATGAGCTTTATTTTTTCTCCTCCTGGAGAGTCAATTTGGAAGAGAGCAATACACTTTTTAAAGATTAGGAGGGGGGGAAACTATTTCTGGTAGAACTTTTCTTTAATTAATGGATGCAGTCTGAGATAATTTAACATCGTACTCCACTGCCGCATTAAACTTTATGTAGCTTTTCTGATGTCTAATTATCATACTTTGCAACTAAGGGCAGGGAGAAGGACGGGGAAGGGAAGATGCATGATTAATTTTTACAATTTCCAGGATGGGGGAAACAGAGGAAACACACAAAAACACAGTCCAAGGCAGTGGATCTGGAGTTAAAATCTGAAAAATCTGCAAACCTCCCCCCCACAACTCCAAAAGGAATCAGTTCCAATTCCTGGAATCAATTCTGATGAAAATAAAGACCACCGTGATACCAATTTTGTTGTGCCTCGGTCTATCAATATTTAAATCAATGAAATGGGTGCAATGGCTATTTTCTTGTTCCTGCAGAATTGAACTACCAGACTGAAGGACAAAATTAAGGTCTGTGGGCAACCCAGCATCTTGGCTGGCTGGAACTAACTAACCATTCCTGCAGAAAAAAACATTTCAAGGCACGATTCACCTTGTATGAAAGAATGATCAAATATTTCTTCCTTTTGTTTTAGCTCAGGGTTTTTCTAGTTTCCTGTAAAAAAAAATTTTTTTTTGTTAAATGCATTCCACTGTTTTTATTGGATTTTTCTTTTTTTATTATATATTATAAGAAAAGCCTGCAACCTTTGACTGGTGTAATAGATTTTTTTTTTAATGAAAAAAAAGCCATTCCTGCATTTTCACAGAGATGGCATTTCGAAGAGATTTGTTCCTCTTTGCAGCTAGAAGAAAGTGAGAAAGATTCTTGGGAAATATAATGACAGGCACTTGGTATATTAACAATTTAATATTGTCAACACTGTACCTATGCTAACGAATATAATACCAAGACACAACCCTTGGAAAATGAGATGCCGGGCTGAATTTACTGATCAATCCTGATAAAGTCAGCTTCAAGAATTATCCAATGCTCCCTAAATTTGTATTTCCTTAGCAAATGCTTAAAGCTTCAGTAGAAAAATTGGGAATTAAGCATGAAGTAATTAAGAGATTCCCACACACCGTAACAAGAGAAAGCGGGTCGAACTGCAGGAAACTTGCATTATAGAGATGAAAGGGACCTTGGAGATCTTCTAGTCCAACCCCCATTCTGAAAAGATTGACACACACACCATGAAACTGTAGAGCAGACTTTTGTTCTTATAAACCAGGCAGCAAAGCGGCTGAAAGGCCCATTCTGAGTTTCTTTTGTAGCTCACAAAGAGCAGTGATGTCACCAGGCAGATATTTGGAGTCGAGAAGTTAATTTCTTGACTTTGGAACCGGACCGAGAGCTAACAGATGTATTCTACTAATTGCCTACTAACAGATTTAATAAACACAACCACGATAGCTTCGTTGGGGGCCAGCGGGCAAGTCTTCTTCTGCCTAAAGAGGCCTTTAAAATTAAATGCATCGGCCTGTTTTCCTCCAAGTCATGCATTTTTCATCAACCCACAGCTAGCCAGATCCATTGCATCTACTACCACGTTTACAGAAAGGGATGATTTAAGTCCAAGGCAGCCCAACCGTATTTTAAAATTAGCATCCGTCTCTTGATTTATTTCAGACTCAGAATTGATGAACTCTTCCCCGCAGAAGGCAAGTCTGCCCAATTGCTTGGGTTGCCATCATAAATCCCAAAGGTGCTCCAGACCACCCAAGGTGTGAGTCTTCCCCAGGCCTCCTCCCCGAGGATGGAGGGCAGATCTAGGAAGGCCCCTTTGAGTAAACAAGCTGACAAAACATGCATGTAAGTAAGTGGAAGGGACGTTGTCCAACTCTGGATGATGCAGGATTAAAAGGTAGACAGAGATCCTATGAAACTCCAGGTACAAACAACATCCTTTGATTTTTCCAGAATTCCACAACATTAGCTATTTTTTTAACGAACTTGTAAAAGTTTGCAAACGGCGGATTTTGGTAAGACCAAGAGACACGTGGTTGATCAATCAATAAATAATCAGAAGGTGGTTTGGAGCAGGAAAAGCAAACAGAAGACTTCATCTTGAGACTTAATTCTCCCCACACTGAGAATGCATATTTTATAACTGTTGCATGCAAGAACCAACAGAGAATACATTTTTTTCAACACGGTTAAACATTCATCCCCAGGACTGGAAACGTTCAGACTTGCAAATTTTGCATTTGCAAAATGAGATGCCCAGATCAGCATTGCGCTGCCTCGTCGCAAGGAGCCTGCAACCACATTTAAACCATAGTTTAAAGCCAGCTCAGCACTGTGCAAAGCTCCCTTCTTATTTTTGCCTCTGGCCTTGATGATTTCTCTGGCTGTCAAATTCCATTCCAGGCTACACAGACCCACCCCCCAATTTTCTTCAAAGGGGAGAAACGGAGCGGAGGAGAAAACATTTAGTTGCAGCTGGAATTTGGTCTCCGAGAAACATTTCCATTTTCAGTTGAAGGCTAAGCCATTCGCAGCTACGGATGGCAGAAAAGGATTTCTTTCTTTTTTAATTAAAGAAAATAACCAGAACTTGTTTCGTTCTGAGCAAAGGTTCCCTTTCAAAGTCTCTCTTTAAGCTCAACTTGTAAATTCTAGGGGATTAATTCCGAGCACTTCTCTGAACTTCCAAAGCTGTTATTTAATTTTGCAACTTTGGTCAAAATGTTATCTTTTTTATTTTTCTGTTGAGCTGTTCATCCCAAGCATAGACTGTTTTGCTATTCTTCAACATTCACAACAAATAGCAACAATATACACACTTTTTTTTTTTAAATAAACAGGGGAATAGGATTTTACTGGTTCAGCCATCAGGAGTACAAAATCTGAATTCATCTCCTTTTTTTAAATAGGGAAGGCAGGAATTAGGGAAAAAGATGATGATCCTTCAGTCAATCTCTGATTTTGCTCATATCCCATTAATGCCTTATTCAATTGCTCTCAAATTAAACTCAGTGGTGGAATTAATTTTTTTTTTCTACCGGTTCTGTGGACGTGGCTTGGTGGGCATGGCAGGGGAAGGATACGGCAAAATCCCCATTCCCTCCCCACTCCTGGGGGAAGGATATTGCAAAATCTCCATTCCCTCCCCACTCCTGGGGGTAAGATATTGCAAAATCTCCATTCCCACCCCACTCTGGGGCCTGCCAGAGATGGTATTTGCCGGTTCTCCAAACTACTCAAAATTTCCCCTACCGGTTCTCCAGAACCTGTCAGAACCTGCTGGATTTCACCCCTGATTAAGCTCCTCTTAATATGATCAAAACAGCTGAGCATCCAAAGAAAATAATTAATGTTCAGAACGAAAAATATGGGAATTAGGTAGCAATCTGGCAATTTAAAGAGAATTGGCTCAGACAGAGAGTATCCAATTATCCAATGATCTTCTATCAGTTTTAACATCGCTCATGTATTTTAACATGAGTTTCTATCCGTGTGCTCTTCTGCATTGTCTAAAACTCTCCAACCATTAGATTATGAATGTGAATTCTGTGCTGGGAATTCTGGGAAACAGAATGAAAACCTCTTTCCTTTAAGATGCAAACCCGGGGATGGGGGTTAGCATGATTTTTAAAAAGCAGGAAAACCCGAGGGAGCTATTCGCTTCTCATGATATGGATCGGAGAGAACTGTGATTCCCTCTGGAGACCGAAATTGAGAAAGAGGCTAAAACGAACACTTTATCCATCAGCCAGGCAGAAATTCTATTCAACCGGTAAAGCCCCGGCAGAAACAAGGTCAATGCTAGGATCTAACATTTGCACCAAAAGAGGCAGAGAGAGTTATTTCGCAACTCTTCAAAAATTCCCCTTATAGAACTCCAAAGGTTGATTTCACAACGCTTTTAAATTCGTGGTCTCGATGGCAGAAGGAAGACCAGTTCTGCGCAGAACGATGCAGCCGAAAATGGCAAAGGAAGGAAGGAAGGAAGGAAGGCAGGAAGGAGGGGGGAGGGAGGAGGGAGGGAGGGAGGGAGGAAGGAAAGAAGGAAGGAAGGAAGGA
>WNWU01000055.1:1595300-1618066 GCA_012654045.1 Ptyas mucosa
GGGAGGGAGGGAGGGAGGGAGGGAGGGAGGAAAGAAGGAAAGAAGGAAGGAAGGAAGGAAGGAGGCTTCCCAAAAAGGCAGCATGGAAGTTGAAATCCACAAGTTGTAAAGTTGCCAAGTGTTGTGGCCTGTCAGCCCCCGGCCCCTCCAGCAGCTGAATTGGATGAGGAGGGGGTGTGGGAGTCAGGGTCAGCATCAAGGCAACCCGAGAGCTCCGAGGGGGAAGCGCAGGGGTGAAATGCTCCTGGTTCGGACCGGATCGCGCGATCCAGTAGCGATTGTGGTAGGTGGTTCGGAGAACCGGTAGCGATGGTGGCGCGAGGTTCCGCCCACCCGCCCAGGTGTCGTTACTTTCTGGTTTTAACCAGGAAGTAATGTGTTTTTTACCCTCTGTGCATGCGCAGGAGGTCTGCACGTGCATGTGACGCGTGCATTTCCAAACTGGTAAGGAAGGTAAGTAGATTTCACCCCTGGGGCAGAGAGAGAGAGAAACAGGCAGAGCCTGGGCTGTCTATCAGCCCTCAGATGGAGAGTCAACAGCCCCGAGGTCTGGAGGTGGCTGATGAAGAAGAGGAGGAACAGCTGGGTCCAGTGCCAGATGTGCAGAAGGCAGAGGAGAGGAGAGCAATGGAAATCTATGGGCCGGTCCTTGGGATGGAAGAACCACCACTGCTAGTGAAGCCCCACCCTAGCTCTGGGAATCAAAGGCAGGGGGTGGAGATGAATAGATGTGGCAGACAACTATTCATCTTAATGACGGACGCCTTCCTTGCCTCAGTTGTTCAGTGAATCACTGCTGTTGATAACTTGGTTGTTAAGTGAATCTGGCTAATCAGAAGGTGTTGTGGCCCATACGCCGCCTGTGCAGCTAGTAGCTGATTCTGACAGTGAGGAGGCTGGTGTGGTGCTGCGCCAGCAGCCTGTGCAGCTGGCACTCGAGTCAGACAATGAGGAGGCTGGAGAAGATGTGGTGCCAGAGGCGGGGATTCAGCCAGGACCTTCAGAACCTCCAGAAACTCCTTTAAGTGAAGAGGACGAAGAGGAGGAGCCTCTTCTTGATGCACGGACGCACAGAGCGGCCAAAAGGCAGGAGTGGCTCCTTAGGAGGAGGTCTCCTCGAGAGTAAGGCTTGGGGCTAATTGGCCACTCCCTTAGCCTATTTAAGGAGGAACGCCAACTGAAGCAATTTGCAGGGAACAACTTCGTTCACATACCTTCGTGTCTTGTCTTGCTTATCAGCTTCCTGCAAATTGCTTCTGGGCATTCTGCCAACCACAGTAAGATTTCAGTTATTATTCTTTGAATTCTTGGTGGCTGTTAATGTTAAAAATTGCTTTCTTTAGTAAACTAAGGTTTGAACGGACTTTGTCTATGCTGCGTTCTTTGGGGTCCGTAGCTGGGGCAGAACAGAAGGTTGCAAAAAGGGATTGCGCGACACCCCTGGGACACAGCGACCGTCATAAATGTGAGTCAGTTGCCAAGCATTTGAATTTTGATTACACAGTTATGGGGATGCTGGAAAGGTTGTAACTGTGAAAAACAGTCATAAGTCCTTGTTTTCAGTCCCGTTATAACTTTGAACCGACACTAAATGAACTGTTGTAAGTCGAGGACTTTCTGTTCCAGGGTGCTGGGATCATGTGACCATGCCACTTTTCTTAAAGCGAAGAAAAATCAAGGGGGATGTTCCTAGGAATGGCAATAATTTGCTATAAACTTGGGAAGTCTTTCTTTTGGGGGTCAAAAGGTCTGCCCTCCCACCAATTAAAGAAAATTAAAACTGCAGCTAAAACTGCAAGTTTTGCATAGCTGAAGGCGGTGAAAGTCGCTCGCTCTCAAACAGACGCCTTTTCCCATTTTGCAATTAAAGCCTCTCTGCGTGTCTGCACCGAGATAGATTTGGGGGGGAAAAATAATAATAATTTCTGCAACCTCCATTATCCTCTTCATTCACTCAGAGCTGCAAAAAAAAAACACACAAAAAAAAACCCACTTTCAGTGCCTCTAAGTGCCATTAAAGCTGCACCAAGCAGGCAGGAAAGGTGTGGGGGGAGGGGGGAGGAAAGCGGGGGGGGGGGGGGAGAGACAGGACTTGCAAATGACGGCAACACAATTCCTGGGGTGTGTAAGGCCTTAGCAGTATTTTCTGATGAGACGCGGTCAGAAAAGGGGAAAATAACAAGATCTGAGATCTTAAGAGCACCGTGTGAAATGAAGTGTTTTCTGCTTTAAATAAACAGTGAGCTGGGCACAAAATTTCCCTATGGAGCAGTCTGGCAGGGGTCAAAATTAACAGTCCCCCCTCCCTTACTCACTGATCCCAACCTAATCCTGATTTGGCCTAAAATTAGTCTAGCTAAGACAGGGGTCTGCAACCTTAAACACTCAAAGAGCCATTTGGACCCGTCTCCCACAGAAAAGAAAACACCAGGAACCACAAAACCCTTCCCGTGCCTGACTATTTCCTGAGCGGCCACAAAACTAGCATATGTAGTTGAATTAAACGTTCTGTTTTCTTCTGAAACTTTTCTTTTCTTGGGTTTATCCATGGTTGGCCTACCGGGAGTTGAAAAGCTCAATAAATCGCATGCCAGTAGGTGTCGCACATTGGCGGTTGTGACGCATATTTTGAGTGACAGTGAGCTGCAGCAGAGGGATGAAAGAGCCACATGCGGCTCCAGAGCCGCAGGTTGCTGACCCCTGAGCTAAGATGTTGAGACTCTAGAAAGAGTGCAGAGAAGAGCAACCAGGATGATTAGGGGACTGGAAACTAAAACAGTCGATGGAACTGGGCCTGGCTAGTCTAGTGAAGAGAAGGACCAGGGGAGACAGGATAGCAGTCTTCCAATACTTGAGGAGCTGCTACAGAGAGGAGGGGGTCAAGTTATTTTCCAAAGCCCCCAAAGGCCAGGCAAGGAAGAATGGATGGAAACTGATCAAGGAGAGATTCAACCTGGAAATAAGGAGGAATTTTCTGACAGGGAGAACCATCAACCCATGGAACAGAAGTTGCCTTCGGAAGTTGTGGGAGCTTCATCCCTGGAGGCTTTCAAGAAGAGACTGGACTGTCAGAAATGGTGTAGGGTCTCCTGCTTGAGCTGGGGGGCAAGGGTTGGACTAGATGACCTGCAAGGTCCCTTCCGACTCTGTTAATCTGATCTGATCTAGCTCCAATCTCAGCATGGACCTAAACTACCAACTAGGCTATGTTCACCTTTGGTTGGCTTGACGATGGTTTAGCCTGCTCTGTTAACTTGATCACTGTGGTTCCTCCATCGTGATTTAAGGTTTAGCCTACTGTGCAAAGGTAGTTTATTCAGTAAAACATGGTCAAGCAAGCCATCTTCCATGCTACCTTCCTTATAGATGAGATAAGGAAGACTGAAACTCGAATGCATCTTAATGGGGTTGCTAATAGGGTAACTAATTCAGAGATGGGTTTCAGCAGGTTCTGACCAGTTCTGGAGAACCGGTAGATGAAATTTTGAATAGTTCGGAGAACCGGTAGTAAAAATTCTGACTGGCCCTGCCCCAGTGGTGAAATCCAAATTTTTTTACTATCAGTTCTGTGGGCGAGGCTTGGTGGGTGTGACATGGCTTGGTGGGGTGGCAGGGGAAGGATACTGCAAAATCTCCATTCCCACCTGACTCCAGGGGAAGGATATTGCAAAATCCCCATTCCTATCCCACTCTGGGGTCAGCCAGAGGTGGTATTTGCCAGTTCTCCGAACTACTCAAATTTCCGCTACCGGTTCTCTGAACTGCTCAAAATTTCCGCTACCAGTTCTCCAGAACCTGTCAGAACCTGCTGAATTTCACCTCTGCCCCGCTCCCATCTATTCTCTGCCTCCCAAGTCCCAGCTGTTCACGAGGAAATGGAGATTTTACAGTATCCTTCCCCTGCCACGCCCACCAAGCCATGCCACGCCCACCAAGCCACACCCACAGAACCGGTAGTAAAAAATTTGGAAACCCACCACTGAATTAATTGTATCTAATAGTAAGGAAAAGCAGAACTTAGTTATTCCTTCTTTCTAGATGCTTTTCTATCACATCCGACTCACCCGGACATCAGAATTTGTCCCTGATTTAAGCTAAACCAGAGTTTCTCAACCTCGAAAACTTTTAGCTGATCTCCAGGATTTTGAAGAATGCACAATCAAATCTAAGTTAAACCCCACCATCTAACTAATGTTTTCCAATCTCAGCAACTTCAAGATGGGTGGACTTCAAAGCTGGCTGGGGAATTATGGGAGTTGAAATCTACCCATCTTAAAGTTGCCAAGATTGCAAAACATGGATTTAAACTACCAATTGCCTAACAAGCCATTAGGAACCTTTCTGGCTCCAAACCAGGGAGGAAAAAAAGAAAAAGAAAAAAACCCTGCTTTTATTACATTTCCTTGCCCTGCTCCTGTATGTCTCATCAATATTTATCTAGCCATTTGTCACTGAAAGCAAGCCTCAGCTACTAAACACTCACCTTTCAAATAAACCACCTGTATATTTATAAGGCTTTGTAGCTTACAGATTTTCTAGTTTGTTTATTTTTCTCCCTCGGATCTGGAGGAGGGAAAAAAAAATCCACAGGTATCCCGATATTTTAACTTATCGGTTGGATTTTTGGAATTGTGCTGGCAGCTCTCTTCCCATTACGGCATATTTCTTTTTATCGACAATTCAATCATGGCAGCTTGCGACAGCAGGAGTGCCGATCTGATCCATCATCTCTGGATTTGCAAATAGAGAAATGACAGGACGAGGCAGGGCTCAAATTTAGAAGCGGCTGTTTTTCTATCGATTTATATGCCGACCCGAGAAGAAAAATTGCAACCCGATCCTGGCGGTGGGATCGGCCAAGATCAATGTCCATCCCCCCCCCCACCATCCACACTTAATGACACGAAAGCTGAGATAAGAACGGCATTTTAGGTCTCCCAGCACACTCGGCCAATGAGGAGGTTGGGGAGGAACCTGGGCCAGTGCTGGAGTCTGGGGAAGGCTCTGAAGGATGCTCTGCATCGGACACAGAGATAGAGCCAGGGCCCTCCGACATTTCCCAGCCACCGGAGAGGCAGCTGCCTCTGTAGGCTGAGATAAGTGGGAGGAAGAACAGCTGGGGCCTGTTCCAGATGCACGTATGCGCAGAGCAGTTAGGAGAGGTGAGCAACAGAGGACGACTCGGGAAGCAAGGCACATGTGGATGATGAATGGCCCCTCCCTAGCTGGGGAATAAATCGAAGGAAAGGGGAGTGGTGGTCGTAGGAGACAGCCGTTCGTATTTCTGAAGATTTTGCCCATCGTGTTTCGTGCCACAGAGATTGCTTGCCAGAACTTAATTTGCAGCTTTGCGGCTGGGAGCTCACGGCCTGGCAACTATCGCAAGGAACTGATACGGTCTGTTACTGCAGTTAACTCCTTGAAGGACTCTTGCCGAGACTTCTCGGTGTGTGAATGCCATTAATTCACAGGAGATAAATAAAGAGGGTTTTTTCGTGACCAGGAGTCTGTTTCTTGTTTCTGTGTTGTGGCCCGTCAGTGACCTGTGCAGATTGTAGCTGATTCCGACAACGAAGAGACTGGTGTGGTGCTGCGTCAGCAGCCTGTGCAGCTGGCGCTCGAGTCAGACAGTGAGGAGGCTGGAGAAGATGTGGTGCCAGAGGCTGGGATTCAGCCAGGGCCTTCAGAACCTCCAGAAGTTCCTTTAAGTGAAGAGGACGAAGAGGAGGAGCCTTTTCTCGATGCATGGGTGCGTAGGACTGCCAAAAAGCAGGAGTGGTTCCTCAGGAGGAGGTCTCCTCGAGAGTAAGGCTTGGGGCTAATTGGCCACTCCCTTAGCCTATTTAAGGAGGAACGCTGCTTGCAGCAAGCTGTAGGGAACAACTTTTGTTCACTCTCCTTCACGTCTGGATTCTCTGCAAAATTGCTTCTGGGCTTTCTGCCAACCATAGTAAGATTGTGATTATCTTTGGTTTCTTGTAGGCTGTTAAGACAGTTCATTAACAGCCTTTGAATGATAAAGACTAAGTTATTTGAGTAAAATAAGCTTTGTATAGAGTTGTGTGTGCTGCGTTCTTTGGGGTCCGTAGCTGGGGCAGAACATTCTGCTAAGGCTGGGTCAGAACTGTCATGCCTACCATAGCCATGCCCACTCGGACCCCTGAGATCAAACACAACTCTAAATGCGGCCCTCAATGAAATTGAGTTTGACACCCTGCTCTACACAATACCTGTTCCCTCCCCTTCCTCTCTCTCCTCTTCCCTCTCCTCCAGAGTACAGATGCATGGACACAAATGAAGATGTTTTCTTTTCTAAGCCAAACTGACACCCTTTGTGAAAAGCGGCGATAACAAATAGGAAGACAAATGGATGATAAATCTAATTTCCTTCCTTTTATTAAAAAAAAGGGGGGGGAGAGGTGTTTAAAGCCAAATTTCTCCACGAAGCCCAGCCCCACTCCGAGCATCTTTGGGAAAGCAGATGTAGCCGCATTGCACACTGTGTGGTTGCGATTTTCACAGCTCCCTAACTACATTAACTTGACATTTAGAAATATTGCTTGGGAAAACCATTATGACAAGACAAGAATTTTTTCCGAGCTGCGCAGCACCCGTCAAAACAAAGGGGTGCATTTTATCTTCGGCGTTTGGCTCACCTTTAAGAGAGACTTCATTTCAACAGGAAATTAACAAAAATGCACAATCTCACCATCGGGATACAAAGAAAACAGTCCATTGGGCAAAAAAACCCCAAAACACCAGGATGGTTGGATCTCCTGGAACAAAACCACTGTTCCTCTTCTTGGCTACGAATAATTCTTGATTGACGAAGAGATTTGCCTTTCAATGAGTAGATGAAGTTGGATGTCCTTCTCTTCAGAATCCTTAGGACTGGGCTTCTCACATTGCCACCATGTCCCCATCTCGGATCCAGCGGGGTGAAGGAAGGAACATGGATCCCACAGAAATGGAAAACAAAGTGTCCATCAAGTCAGTCCGTGTTCCTCCTGCAAATTTAGAAGTTTGGCTTCAACCCACCAGAATCTCCAGCATGGTTTCTGCCTGGTGAAGTTCATCACATCTGGAGGGAACTCAACTGGGGAAAGTTGTTTTAAGTTGTGGACCAGGGGAGAATGAGTTACTGAGCTCCAATTCCCAGCAGTCCCAACCAGCAGGACTTTGGCTGAAAGATGTTGGATTTTTGACGTTTGGGATGATCACTTCCAAAAATTCTGGGCAGCTCCCAGCAATCCAACAAAGAAATGGGTTTTCTTCTCCTTGGCCAAAGGCTTAGAGAGCAGCCAGGCCTTCACAGCTCTTCTGGACAACAGCAAGGAGAGAGCTGTCCAAATCAGGGGGGCACGGATCTATTCCAGAGGGTAGCCTCTGCTATAGACGTGTCACCCTTCCAGGATTCTGAGAGACAACATTGTTTAATTTTATTGTGGTTTGTTCATCATCAGCCAGAGGTTCAGCCTGGATTTGGCATTTTGTCCACCCACTGAGTCCTTCCCAAGAAACTGGGACAGGTAGATGTGGATGTTTGATGGGGTATCCTTGCAGGATGTAAGCTGTCCCAAGTAAAGCTGCCTTGTGCAATTGACTGATGGGGATTTTGTCAATGCCGGTGGTGTTCAAGTGATGCTCCAGATAAGATTGCACCCAAGGCGCCTATTATATTGATACCATTTTTGCTTTCTTCTGCCCCAGTCATTCTATTTCCATTTGCATATGCCTATGTATTGTTATTTATTAAATTTCTACACCACCTCCTCACCTGAGTGACTTTAGGTGATGACTAAGGTGGCTCAGGGCTAAGACACTGAGCTTGTCAGTCAGAAAGGTTGGCAGTTCGGCGGCTCGAATCCCTAGTTGGATTAGATGACTAGATGGATTAGTTGGGACTATATGAGCTCCAAGGCCCCTTCCAACTCTGTTACAGTTAGTTGAAGGAACAGGAAGTCCTGACGCCCAGCAGTCACATCCAGAGACCCTGCACTGCCCCAGTCACCAGGACAACCTTGCAACAACCTCAGTAAGATCCTGCCAAACCATTCTCACACACACACTTTGCATGGAAAGTGCAAAAAAAGCAAGCTCGCATGTCCGCTGCTGGGGAAGACCACAAGGGAAGAAGCTCCGGCTATCTCAGCAACACTCATTCTCGCACAATTAAGAAGAACGTTTCCTGCGCCGCTTGCCGCCTCTCCCAGGACCGCCGGTGGGAGGCTTAGAACAGTGAGGCTCATTGGTTTTATATTCCTCTCTGGTGTGTGTGTGTGGGGGGGGGGAGCGGGGAAACGCGGCTACATCAAACATCCAGAGGCATCGCAAAAGCAATTGATGAAGTTAAAGTAATTGCAAATTTCATCAACGCCACAAAAAATTGGGAAGCTGCCTGTGGGCATTATGCAGCAAGGGGAACAATTATGGCAGCTCTTCTGCAGACGTACGCTGGAATGCAATGCTCCAAATGGGACAGCCAGGGGATGATGGGAACAGCGGTCCTAAATCTCTGAAATCCTTGAATCCAAGCATCCCCAGTCTAAGCCTCTGGACTGAACGAATTGGTTGGATTCACACATTATAGGTGGCTGAAGCCTACAGCTAGGCACCCAGTCATTCTATTTCCATTTGCATATACCTATGTATTTTTATTTATTAAATTTCTATACCATCGTCTCATCTGAGTGACTTTAGGTGATGACTAAGGTGGCTCAGTGGCTAAGACACTGAGCTGGTCAGAAAGGTGCTTTGGAAAATAGCTTGACCCCCCTCCTCTCTGTGGCAGCCCCTCAAATATTGGAAGGATGCTATCATGTCCCACCTGGTCCTTCTCTTCCCTAGACTTGTCCAGGGGTCTCCAACCTTGGCAACTTTAAAACCTGTGGACTTCAACTCCCAGAATTGAAGTTGAAATCCACAGGTCTTAAAGTTGCCAAGGTTGGAGACCCCTGGACTAATGCACAAAGGGGGACTCCCTGCAAATTCCACCAGTGCAGCTTTTGATCAATTTTTAAGCGAAATACCACATGTGGCTCAACTGTTGTGAGTCTTCTTTGCCTTCCAAGTTCCTTCAAGGACAAATATGTTATGGAAAAGCAGCCCCGGGAGCAGACCTCCACTGGCCCTTTGGGCAGGTTCCCTGGTTAATGGAAGGGGTGGACTTAATAAATTGCTTTGCCGGAACCTGCATTTCCAAGAAATGGTTCTCTGGGAAGAGCTGTCATCGCTAATGGCTCCAAGAGGTAATTGCCTCAAAAATCCAGGGGCCATTAGAAGCCAGCTTCTCTCAGGAAATGCTGAATTTCCAAGGGGATGAGAGGGGAGGTTTTTTTGCACACAAGCCTGCAAACAACCGCAGTGTTTCTCAGTCTTGGTCATTTGAAAAAGTCTGGACTTCAGCTCCCAGAATTCCTCAGTGGGCTAAGCTGCCTGGGGAATTCTGGGAGCTGATGTTGTTCTGACTTAGGCTTCCTTAGAAAGTATACAGCACAATCTTAGTCCCGGCAAACCTCTTTTATTCATAGGGCTGTGAATTATTGTTATTTGCAGTCCGAAAGGCTTCTCAAACAGTCTTGCAGGGGAGTGTTTACAAGCACCCACCTTATCTCCCTTGGAATGCTGCCAGAGTACTAATTGCCACACGCAGGGCAAGGCCAAACTTAGCACAGAGTCAAACAGAGCTTTCCCAAAGCTTTTACCGATCAGATAAACTAATTGCTTCCTGCAAAAGCTCACGTCCCGTTCGCTCCTCTTTTATGTCTTATGGGAGGGGCCAATCATCTCCAAGCCTTACTACCAAGTCGACCCTGTTTTCTTAATTGTTCCTGTCTTCTGGCAGCTCTGCACATGCGCACACTGGGAACAGGCTCCCGCTGTTCTTCTGCCTCGCTGATGTCAGACTCCGGAGACAGCAAAAAACTACCAGATGGCCCTGGCCTCATCTCTGCCTCTGACGCAGAGCCCTCATCAGAGCTTTCCCCAGACTCCAGGACTGGCCCACGTTCCTCCCCAACCTCCTCACTGTCTGAATCTGCTGCCAGCTCTGCTGGCCACTGGCGGGCCACAACACAAGTCCACGCTTGCCAGTTGGGGAATTCTGGGAGCTGAAAGTCCACACATCTTTAATTGGCAAAGGTCGAGAGACCCCGACTTAAGAGACTGTGAGGGCCACACCAAAAGTGAAAACAGATGTGTCCCAGCAGGAAATCTGCCAAAATATTAAAAGGGTTAAGATCATCTGGTTATGGAATGCTCATGCAGAGTACAAGACGTTCTCAACTTATGACTACAATTTGCAGGCTCCGTTACGGTCATAAGTCGAGGAGTACCTGCATTACAGCACATTAAGACATCAACCTGACTTACAAACAGGGGGCCTTGCAGTCATACTTGGCTGCTCATGGAAAGCCTTCCGTGGACAGCTTGAAAATGGAAGCTACGGAAGCCGTGGAAATGTGCCGTAAGGAGCCCAGCCATTGTGGCCTATTCAACAAATCACCGTTAATATAAATCCCAGTTTAGCTCAATGGTAGGAGGTTGACAGCAATTGTTGTGGCCCGCCAGTGGCCTGCGCGGATTGTTGCTGATCCCGACGACGAGGAGGCTGGTGTGGTGCTGTGCCAGCAGCCTGTGCAGCCAGTGCTTGAGTCGGACAGCGAGGAGGCTGAAGAAGATGTAGTGCCAGAGGCAGGGATTCAACCAGGACCTTCAGAACCTCCAGAGGCTCCTTTAAGTGAAGAGGACGAAGAGGAGGAGCCTCTTCTCAATGCACGGGCACGCAGAGCTGCCAAAAGGCAGGAGTGGTTACTCAGGAGGAGGTCTCCTCGAGAGTAAGGCTTGGGGCTAATTGGCCACTCCCTTAGCCTATTTAAGTTTGCACCCAGCTTGTAAAAAGCTGCAGAAAACAATGTACGTTCGTTTGCTGATCATTGAATTTGGATTTTCTCTGCAAACCTGGCTTCTGGTCTTTCTGCCAACTCTTGTAAGATTCCATCTTATCTGTGGAATTTCTGGCGGGTTGTTAAGAACGTTTTATTAACAGCCTGCATTTGCAAAAGACTGTGTTTTGAAGTAAACTGGGTTTTGTTCTAAGTTTGTGTGTGCTACATTCTTTGGGATCCGTAGCTGGGGCAGAACAGCAATTCAGGCTCTAACCTTGGCAATTTAAAGACTTGTGCACTTTCCCCGGATGGGGAATTCTGGGAGTTGAAGTGCACAAGTCACATTGGGAGACTCTTGACTTTGGGCCTTCTGAGAAAGAAGAAGCCAAGATCGCACCACGATGGGTTTGCAACTTCGCTTCTTTCTCCTGCCAATGTTTATTTTGCTCCTCTCCGAGGGAGACCGAAAGAACCTTTTGAAAAAAACGAAGACTTTTGTTCGAAAGTGTCATTTCAGCACTGGGCCCAGATGGAAACTCCGTCAGGGACTTCACAGCGGCTCATCCTCTCTGCCCAATTTAATTGAATGCAGCCCGGAAGGAAACCCCGGCTTTTCATTATTTAGGAATGGACCTCCCATCACGTTCCAATTGCAACGAGGCCGGGAGGGAAAAAGCACTTAAAATCCGGTCCATTTAACACAGAGACGAAAAACTCTGGAGAGAGTTTACGAGGCAGGTCTCAGAACATCCCATAATATATGTCTTTCTTTCTTTCTTTTTTCTTTTTTAGAAGACAAAAAGTTGCTTTTAGCAAATTACAGCACTAATGTTCACCATGTTTCTGCTCAGGACTTTATTTACAGAGAGAAAGAGGGAGAAGGAGGGATATATATCAATGATATATATTGCCTAATACCAGTGGTGAAATGCAAAATTTGTTACTACTGGGTCTGTGGGCGTGGCTTGGTGTGTGTGTGGGGTAATGTGACTGGGTGGGCGTGGCCAACTTTTTTTTAACTTTTAAAAGCATTTTTTCTACAACCTCAATAGGTTGTAAAAAAAAATGCTTTTAAAAGCCTCTGACGATCCCAGCTGAGCCACACAATCATCAGAGGCGTTTTTTAAAAAAACTTTTAAAAGCATTTTTTCGGCCGAAGAAAAAATGCTTTTAAAAGTTTTTTTTAAAAAAGCCTCTGATGATCACGCAGCTCAATTGGGCATGGGGGGAGGGCAGGGATTTTTGCTACCGGTTCTCCGAACCACCCGCCGTCATCGCTACCGGATCGGGCAATCCGGTCTGAACCGGGAGCATTTCACCCCTGCCTAATACTGTACGTACATGATGATCAGGAGCCTTGGTGGCGCAATGGACTAAAGCCTTGGTGGTGTAGCGGACTAAAGTGCTGTTAAGTAGCACCAGCTGCCTGCAATTACTGCAAGTTCGAATCTCACCAGGCTCAAGGTTGACTCAGCCTTCCATCCTTCCGAGGTAGGTAAAATGAGGACCCGGATTGTGGGGGCAATAAGCTGACTTTGTATAAAAAAGAACACCGCTTTGGGGGGGGGCGAAAGCCCTACTAAGCAGGTATATACAAAAGTATGAAGGCTATTGCTTAAAAGCATTGTAAGCCGCCCTGAGTCTCTGGAGAAGGGCGGCATATAAATCGAACCAATAAATAAATAAATAAATAAATAAATGATCAACCTGGGTTTAACTCAGTCGTGGTTTACCGAATAAACAGTAATTGGGTAGGTTCACACAACACTTTTCCTATTCAGGGGATAGGAGTCCATATGCCTACAAGTCACCAAGTTGAAAAATACTAGCTTGGATAGCCACTTTTTCCAGCTTCTATTTCAGTGGTGAAATCTTCCCTGGTTTGCCACCAGTTACAATTGTGTCTTGCAATGACTCAGTAAGCCTAAATCACAACAGCTACCAATATTCTCCTCTGTCCTCCAGCCAGTCTAAAACCCCAAATGGTCCGAGAAGTGACTTCAACGTCCCTTTCCTGGAAGTAAACCTACTCACCGGTTTGGTTCCGTGCAAATTGCAAATGACGATCGAGAATGATGTGTGACACATTTCTGGTTGATATGCAGAAGAGAAGCGTGCCAATTTGTGTTTGCTTTTTTTTTTTCTTTCCATTTTGGGCCCAACGCTACACAATCCCCCTTCCCTGGGTCTCTATTTCAGGGGTCTTCAACCTTGGCAACTTTAAGCCTGGCAGACTTCAACTCCCAGAATTCCCCAGCCTGTCAGGCTTAAAGTTGCCAAGGTTGGAGACCTCTGCTCTGTTTCATCCTACAGATGTGTAAGGAAAGCAGAGGTGGAGGGAACACAACTCAGGCCCCCAGGTTCACACTGCAAACACCCCAACCCCTGAAGGCATATCAGCATGAAGAGGAAGACCTCTGGCTGAGCACTCAGTGAATGCCTATTAAATACTTTGCAAGGCTCCAAGAGTTAAAGACCCCAGACAGCCCCTCTCCCTCCCTCCTTCCCTTCTCCCAGCAAGATAGAAATCTCAGCCTGGCTTTTAACATTTTAATTCCGCAGGAGATTTTATCTGCCTGCAGACCGAACAGGCAAAGGAAGATGTTATCAGAGCTGGGATCCCCTTTAGAAATCTGCAAAGCACTCAGCATTTCCTCCCCCTTCCTTGCCCCCCCCCCAGCGCCAAAGGGGTCATTAAGGAAACCGAGACCGTTTGGCATTTAAACACCAGGCTAATGGTTTCATTTCTGTCACCCTCCTGGGCTAAAGGAGACCACCCCTCCCCTTTGCTAGGGGACAGACTGGGCAGAGGAGAAATCAAGCAAAGGCGGGAAGGGGGAACAAAATGATCTCCCCCCAATGAATCCAGCTACAGATGAAAGTAGCTGCAACCCCCTCCTCATACACACACACACATACCCGTTGCATCTTGGAAATGCACTCCAGGGATTTGAGGTTGGGAGCCCCATTTCAAAAGAATGTTATTGACATGCAAAACATTTATGCAAGCAAAATCCATTGAGATTCCTAACACAAACCCCACTCAAGAAAGCTGAGCCAGCAGTGTTAAAACTACAGGACCTTAAACCGTGTTTTGTTTAATCGTGGTGGGGTGAAATCTGAATGGGGTTCGGCAGGATACGCCATCCACCAGGTTCAGAGGAACAGAGTAACAGAACTGCAGAATTGGAAGGGATCTGGGAGGTCTTCTAATCAGAGGTGGGTTTCAGCAGGTTCTAACCGGTTCTGGAGAACCGGTAGCGGAAATTTGGAGTAGTTCGAAGAATCGGTAGTGAAAATTTTGAGTAGTTCGGAGAACCAGTAGTGGAAATTTTGAGTAGTTTGGAGAACCGGTAGTGGAAATTTTGAGTAGTTCGAAGAATCGGTAGTGGAAATTTTGAGTAGTTCGGAAAATCGGTAGCGGAAATTTTGAGTAGTTCAGAGAATCGGTAGCGGAAATTTTGAGTAGTTCGGAGAATCAGTAAATACCACCTCTGACTGGCCCCACCATCTATTCTCTGCCTCCCGAATCCCAGCTGATCAGAAGGGAATGGGGATTTTGCAGTAACCTTCCCCTGGAGTGGGGTGGGAATGGAGATTTTATAGTATCCTTCCTCTGCCACGCCCACCATGCCACTCCCACAGAACCAGTAGTGAAAAATTTTGAAACCCACCACTGCTTCTAATCCAATCCCACTGCTCAAGCAGGAAATCCTCCCATCGTGCGGGAGATGGAAACGGACGGATTCCTGGGCATTTTTAGTCTTTATGGCTAATAATGGAGTCCAGTAACCCTCCCCTCAGCCATTGCCACCTCCTTCCAATTCCTCAGGTTTCTTATTACTCAGCTCCTCTTTTAATCCGATTGAGAAGGCCATCAATTTCATGTTTCCTCAGCTCCCGCTTTAAATCTATTATACCTGGCTACTTGTTAAATTGTCATTAACTGATGAAAAAGAAGACTATCGCTTGCTTTCCGGGCACCGGATCAAAGTAAATTGCTTTTTTCAAATTATTGAGCCCTGGGAATTGTATTATACACCCCGTCTCATTCTCTCACAGCCTCTCATTAGCCTGGGGTCGCAAGACTTTCTGGGAAGGCTTGTCCTTTTTCCCCGACACACATTTTTTAGAAATTGCATCAGTGGGGTAGGAAAATAAACAAGGATGCAGCTCATTGCCTTCTCCGACGGGGCCTGGGTGTCAGATACACTGCCTTTGGACATGGGTGCTCTACTTAGCGCAAATACTTTCCAGTCGGGGTGGTGGTGGGAAACCCTGTTCATTTTGATTAAAGAAAAGAGTAATCTTGGATGCAAACGAAACTCTGATTTTTTTTTCTTTTTTAAAAAAAAGAGGCTTGCAAGAATAATTGAAAAAGATGCATTCTTTTCTAGCGAGCAGAAATGAATTCGTTTCTCTCTGGACTGCCAGGCAGATAATCAATCCCTAATTAGTTCCTGTTACCCCAATGCAAACCTCGTTAAAGCTCCTGTCACCTATTCGTCTTTTTCTTTCTTTTTTCTCCTTATTTCCCTTCCCCCCCCAAAAGGAACTTGTCCTGGAAACCAAAGGCTGGGAGGGGGGGGGGGAAAATCACGATTGGGGAAAATGAAGGTGCCAACATAATTGATTTCTTTTTTTTTTCTCCTGAGCAAAAGCCAAGTTCCTGTTTTTCTTTGGAAATATCATTCACTTTCAGGAAATGTCAGAAGGCAGAAGTGGAGGAAAATCAGAGAGCTGGCTCCCTATTAATGCTTCGTGACCCTTTTGGATTGCTTCTCCTTCGGATGAAAAAAGAAACGAAAAAACAGGGTATTTCGGAGAGCAGAATCTTGGTTGCAAAGAGAGAGTGAGAGAGAAAAAAACAAGGCAAAAATCACTATCAATACCCATAACGCAGATTCCAGGGGCATCCTCTCCACAAACCTCAAGTGTTTCAAAAGAAACAGGACTGTGGAAACGGAGTTTTAGTATTCAAAATGAGACTGAACATTTTTTCCCCAAAAGCCATTCACCAATCCTGAATTCGCCCATCAGAGTTAGCCACAGACTAGCCATGGTTGACTGAAGAAAACATCCTGGGTTACAGTCATTGGTTAGAGTAGAGGTCTTCAACCTTAAACACTCAAAAGAGCCATTCGGACCCCTTTCCCACAGAAAAGAAAACACCAAGAGCCACAAAACTCTTCCCGTGCCCGACTATTTCTTGAGTGGCCATAAAACTAGTATAGGTAGTTGAATTAAATGTTTTGGAACTTTTCTTTTCTTGGATTTATCCATGGTTGGCCTACCAGGGGTTGAAAAGCTCAATAAATCGCATGCATCCCCAATTTTTAGTGCTTTTTCAAAAGTCAGCAAGGACGGGACAAAACAAGAGAGATTGTTCTAGAACACAAGCAGTTTCCCCAAACACCTCACCTCTAAAAGTCCAATCCTAAAGCTGTTAAGCAAACAGAACTGAGGCTGCCCTAACTGACAAATAAAGAGCCAAAGCTTGTGTATTGATATGCATTTATTTAAATTTATTCCCTCCGTTTGCATGCTTCTTTTCTTCTCAAATCGAGACCCCGGTTAAGACAGCTAACGGGTTAAAAACACAAAGACTAGCAATTGCAGAAATTCAAATGCAAAACACACTCCACTAAATTAAAGCCGTAACTAACTGCACGGTTATATAACCCGCTCTCCAAAAAGTGAAAGGCTAAAGGCCGCCTTAAGCCATGGTTTAATTTTAACCACAGTTTGGGGGAAAGAAACCCAACGGCTGGGCTTCCATCCCTCCGTGAATCATGTATGTCAGTGGTGAGTTGCCCCCGGTTCGGACCGGTTCGCAAGAATCGGTAGTAAAACCGGTGGGAGGTCCCGTCCACCTCCCCAGATGTCGTCAACGGCGATCTGCGCATGCGCACGCATGCGATCCCGTTGCAAACTGGTAGTAAAGGTAAGTAGAACCCACCCCTGATGCATGTTCACATAGACCCAGCTGCAGGAAAGAGTCTCTTTGCAACCCTCAGCCCAAAACTGAGCAAATCAGCATGCAGGAATTTATATTGGAATTTTTAAGCCGCGGATCACAATTCCCAGCCCTTGCAAAGGAGAGGGTCTTCTGTGGGGGGGGGGAGATTATCGGCCACCCACCATCAGCTCCTGAGCAGAGAAGGACCACGACCCTGCTTGATTAAAGGAGGGGCTGGTAAGGGCTGAAATGTTTCTGGCCACAGCTCCCCGATCAAACACCTCTTGACCTCTGTGGAAGATCTCCATGGGCCACAGATTTTCTCTCTCTTCAAGGGCTCTCAGGAAAAGCGATTTGGGGTTGAAGACAAAGGAAAAGTCACGTTAGCCGATGTCCATGTATCACATCAAAAAATGGACCAAGAGAGAGCACTAGAATCTTGGACAGGATTTAATGGACAGGCTGCAATTAAAATGCGTTCACAAATAGCACTAGCACTTAGACTTATATACAGCTTCACAGGGCTTTTCAACCCTCTCTAAGTGGTTTGCAGAGTCAGCCTGTTGCCCCACAACAATCTGGGTCCTCATTTTACCAACCTCGGAAGGATGAGTCAACTCTGAGATGGTCAGGATTGAACTCCTGGCAGTGGGCAGAGTTAGCCTACAATACTGCACTCTAACCACTGTGCCACCATAGCCCTTCCTTCCTTCCTTCCTCCCTCCCATCCATCTCTCTATTCTTCCTATTTCCTTCCTTCCTTCTTTCCTCCCTCCCTCCCATCCATCCATCCTTTTCTTTATTCTCCCTATTTCCTTCCTTCCTCCCTCCCATCCATCCTTTTCTCTATTCTCTCTATTTCCCTCCTTCCTCCCTTCCTTCCTCCCTCCCTCCCATCCATCCATCCATCCATCCCTTTTTTCTATTCTCCCTCTTTCCTTCCTTCCTTCCTTCCTTCCTTCCTTCCTTCCTTCCTTCCTTCCTTCCTGATAATTTTATTTAAACTGGAATCTTTTCAGGAAGGGATGCCAAGGTTGACCCTGAGATTCAAGGGCTGCCTGCTCTCACGGAGCTGCTAAGTCAAAAATTGCATTTAATTTTGCAAGCAACTTCAAAAAACAGGAGGAGAACGGAGAAAGGAAGTGGAAAGAGACTGGGAGGAAAGCACGTATTTTCCCCCCACTCCTCTCTTGCAAATCCTACTGCATATGGGTAACAAAATTGCTGCAATAAATTGAGTCACTACAGCCCTCCATCGGAGGAAAACCATTTATCATAATCCAGGCTTTAGAAAATATACTTAAAAGTGGGGATTTGCAGTCAGGAACTCTAATCTTACAACCTGTCCCCCCCCCCCCCCCCCCCCCCCACATCTCCTCGGTTTCAACTTGGTTCTGAATAAAACTTAATGAACGCCTTCCGACACAGAAAGAAAGAGAGGCTATTCCGAAGATAGCAATTTAAAGACCCCACCCTTCATTTAGAAATAGCGCAGCAGGCAAAGAACGTAGAATTTGATTTTAAAAACCATCACAGGCAAAGGCTATGTCCAGATAGGATGGGCCATAAGTCAACGCGACCCCACCCCCAAATAATGCACCCCGGTTCCCCATCGCGGAACTGCTAAACTACGAAATTGCAGATGTAGCACATTCGACCCATCAGTGTAGTGTTGGAAGAAACATCCATCTGGTTCAGTTCCAAGCGGGGAGAATGACCCTGGAAACATGGAGGCTGATTGGAAAGATGGTTTATTGATGGACAGGACCTCATGGGTTTGAGGTCCTGGTGCAGCTGACCACATGGAGTGGAGAGTGAGGGTTATTTATACCCTTCCTTGGGCCTTGCCCTTGAGCTTCCTGTTCCTGTGCAAGAAATGTATTCTATTGGCTGTAGTCAAGACTCCCACGGGGCCATGTGGGGCCATGTTTGTCTGAGCTAGGTTTGGTTGAAGCTTGGAGGGTGATGCAATGTCCCCAGGTGACTTCGCAATGCAGTGAGCCCTGCTGCTAGATAATCCTATTATGTCCTGGAGGGTCATGTCTTAATCCCATCACCCTGGAGCTGAAGGTCTTTTGTCTTGTAGATAGGCTGGCCCAGTCCTTCTCAATGGGCACCAAAATATCTGCTGGGGGCAGGGAGCTGATGCTCTGAGTTTCTGCGGCCCTTAAGGGGAAATATAATATTCTGCCTTTTTAATATTTCCTAAAATATTTCATTCTTCTAGGAGAAGGGTGGGTGCTAACGTTCCAGATCAAGGACTAAAACGTGTCTTGTTGAATTTCTGGTCTCTTCCCTCCAACTCTTTTGCAAATTTATCTGGAAGCATCTTTAAGAAGGGCCACGCCAACCGAGGTGCGTTTTCACAGAAAATGAGGAAGGAGGAGGCCACTCTGGCCCACTTGACTGTATTTTCCCAAAGGGACCGGGTAGAATTTAGCACCCCATGTTTAACTCTAAGTGCCAGTTGAGCAAATGGTTTTGGCTGGTTAATATTTTTAAACTGGAAAATACTGGGAAAAAAAGATTGGCTCTTGATCGCCATCTAGTGGTAGCATTGATCTGGGAAACACCCACAGTGCCACTGTTACCCCCATTTCTAGCAAGTCACCCCCAAGTCTGTCTTTGAGGTTCTTAGGATCTGGCTTCTCGTGTAAACCCAATCCATTGTGGTTTTTTCAACAAACTCTGGATGAGCAGGCTTCGTGATTTCCAAAAACAGAGCGGTAACACGCATATCCTTGGTGACAATTACTGTATAAAAGGAATTATTGTATAAAAGAAACTTTAGTCAAAGCCTAAAATCCTGCTCATGTCCTGAACCAAAAAATGGAGTTGGCTTTTTCCTGAAAGTTTGCCCCTGTAAAGAAATGGACGAGGTGCAGGCTGAGCTTGCACATACAGAACTACAATGCCCATCATCCTCAGAACAGCCCAAAGCGAGAAAGGCTTTCATTTTGGTTCAGCAACTTCTCAAAGTTAAAAGCTCAACACAATACACAAGATCTCCCTGATGGCTCCCGCAGATATCCAGGTTTGCCACCCAGAAAGAACACAGTTCGAAGACGCACAAGGTATTATCATAATGGCTGGTTTGTTAGTTTGACATGAACGGTGATCCTTGTTTGACTTTGTTCCCATACATTTAATTTCTGCAGCTTTAGGCTTTATTTCGATTTAGACCTAGGTAAATTTAGATCCAACAAATTAAAAGACGCTTGCTCCTGGGGCGGAAAGCTATGGCAAATCTAGACAGCATACTAAAAAGCAGAGACATCACCCTGCCAACAAAAGTGTGTATAGTGAAGGCGATGGTTTTCCCAGTTGCAATGGATGGCTCTGAAAGCTGGACCATAAGGAAGGCTGAGTGCCAAAGAATTGAGGCCTTTGAACTCTGGTGCTGGAGAAGACTCCTGCGAGTCCCTTGGACTGCAAGGCGATCCAACCGGTCGGCCCTAGAGGAGATCAACCCCGACTGCTCTTTAGAAGGCCAGATCCTGAAGAGGAAACTCAAATACTTTGGCCACCTGATGAGAAGGAAGGACTCCCTGGAGAAGAGCCTAATGATTGAGGGCAAAAGAAGAAGGGGACGGCAGAGAACGAGGTGGCTGGATGGAGTCACTGAAGCAGTTGGCGTGAGCTTAAATGGTCTCCGGGGGATGGTAGAGGACAGGAAGGCCTGGAGGAACGTGGTCCATGGGGTTGTGATGGGTCGGACATAACTTCGCAACTAACAACAACAAATTTAGATCCAGGTAATAATATAAATGAGTCTTCCATCACTTATATTAATTTTTATTGAAAGCAAAGCATGGGGGGAAAATGGAGTTTTTAAAGACCCACCCGGGTCTCCATCAGATGGATTTTGATTCTGCCACCACTGCTGGAGATGGCCTCCTTAACCAGAGGGCTTTCTTTCACATGGCCTTCGTTTCATACAGGGGTTCCCAACTGCCTCCTGGGGGTGCGAGACGATATTCGGGGGGGGGGGGCAAAAACTTGGCTTTAGAAGTTTCAAAATTATAGTGTCTGTGCATAATTATATGCATATAATTATTTACTTCTGTAAGGGGTGCGAGACTATATCAGGAGCGTTCTAGGGGGTTTAGAAAAGGTTGGGAACCCCTGATTGAATAAAAGCGTTTTGTAGCATCTTCTTCCTTCTTGAAACAACCAGACTGCGTAAAATGTTCTCCAGGAGCACCAGAGCCTTGATCTGCCTCCCTTTCCCTCCAGGAGCTGCTTATCCATGGGGCCGCTTAATGGAGACAGGGAGAGGGGTATGAAAAGCCCCCTAACTAAAGACCCCCCTGGGGGAAATCCGCCAGGATGAGCCGCACACGCTAAAAGTGCAAACAGCAAAATGGTTTCTGGCATGTCAAGGGGGGGGGGGGGACACGCAATAAAACTGCAGAAATAAGGAGCTGAGCTCAGAGGAAGGGGGCCGTGGCTTCCCCACCCCTCATTCCCATCCGTGCCCCCTCCTCTCCGGCAGGCAGAGACTACCCAGGCCCCTCTGGACGAGCCGTGCTCCCCTTCCCTTCCGGCATTTCAGGAATCCCTCAAGAGCTTTGATTAGAGAGCCAGACGGAAGATCAGCTGCCCGTCCCTTGGCGGCGGCTGCCAGCCGACCTCCAAGTGGTCTCACATCTCTTCCAGGCTTCACCTTAGATAAACACACACACACACACACACACACACACACACACCCTGCCCAGCCTGAGGGCCTGTGTGTTTTCACACAAGGGGCTGTGGGAAGCAAGGGCTGGTCCAAGGCTCCATTTGCAGAAATGGGGGGAACTCGGGCTGCCTCGTCCCTGGGGTTGGGCTAGTGGGGGCTTGGCTGGACATGCAGAATCTCCCTGGGGAGCTTCAGCGGGGCAAGGGTTGAAAAGGCCCATCTGTTGCTACAGGAAAAATGAAGATCGGCAGGCACCACGGCCCAGAAGAAATCAGAAGAAAGGGAACTGGGACAGGGGTGAGATCCAGCAGGTTCTGGAGAACCCGTAGCAGAAACTTTGAGCAGTTCGAAGAACCGGTAGCGGAAATTTTGAGTAGTTTGGAGAACTGGCAAATACCACCTCTGGCTGGCCCCAGAGTGGGGTGGGAATGGAGAGTTTGCAGTATCCTTCCCCTGCCACGCCCACCAAGCCACGCCCACAGAACCGGTAGTAAACAAAATTTGGATTTCACCACTGAACTGGGACCTTTAGAATTCAGAACAGAGCCAGAAGGGACCTTGGAGGTCTTCTAGTCCAGCCCCCTACTCAAGCTGGAGACCCTATATACCATTTCAGGCAAGTAGCTGTCCAATCGTTTCTTTAAAAAAGCTCCAAGGATGAATCGTCCGCAACTTCTGGTGGCCAGCTGTTCCACTGGTTAATTGTCCTCGCTGTTAGGAAGTTTCTCCTTCAATTCGCAGCATCATTCGGGAAAGAGAAGCCGGAAGAACGAAAAGTCCCCCAGAATTCCCACCGAGGGAGACTTTTGAGCATCTGACATAAATTTTACAGGCATAAATAGGAACGCTGGATTGACACACCAGGGAAGATTTCAAAGCTCCGTCTTCAACCATCGCCAAGGCTCGCAAAGCCCGGCTTACAAGCTCGGCATGAATTCAGCCTTCGTTGCCGAAGCCAATTTTCGACTCGCACGTGCCAGGACGCAGGGCCCTTGGCTCCCTCAGCCTTTTCTTCTGAGAGACAGATTAATACGACTCCTCCAGAGGCACCTGGCACCATTATGGATGGCTGGATGGGGCTTCCATCATTGGCAAGTGTCAATAGGGTGAATAATGCCCCCCCCCCGGTTTTGTCAGCAAGGACGTGGAATCTGCGTGTATTGACAGCTTAATGGGCTCAGGAAAAGCTCATATCTCTCTCTCTCTCTCTCTCTCTCTCTCTCTCTCTCTCTCTCTCTCT
>WNWU01000055.1:1618076-1634482 GCA_012654045.1 Ptyas mucosa
TCTCTCTCTCTCTCTCTCTCTCTCTCTCTCTCTCTCTCTCTCTCTCTCTCTCTCTCTCTCTCTCGCAGCCTCAGAAACAACCTTGCCTGTTTTATCGTTTCATCTCACAGGGGCTTGGAGAGCCAAGCCCATCGCAGGCGTGGGAGTGGGGGGTTATGAGGGAATGTTTGTTTTATATCAACTCGTCTTGTCCTTGACTTGGTCTGCTTGCTATGCTCTCCTCATGTTTACCAACTGTTTTCTTCTCTGCATTTTTAAATACTCCGGCACAGACAAAAGAGAATTTATTTCCTTCCTTTAATCCCTTTCAGCCCAGAGAGCAAACACGTTTGCAGGGGAAATGTTGGGTGGGTTGGTAAACGTGGCAGGGAAGGGGAGCAGACAAAGCGGAGGAGCAGCCGAGAAAGGAGGGTGGCAACATCGATTCGGCTTTGGAAGGTAACGCACGAAGTTTGCAGCTGCCTGGTGAAATCACTTGCCGTGTTTTGTTTTGTTTTTAAATAGTGTTTCCTGAGCACTCGGAATGTATTCAGACTTAAAACTGCAGAAGATAATTCTTGCCTAGAGAAGTAATTACAGAAAACGGGAGGTTGCTGCTAAAGTAGGAAATACACTGCGGGAAGATGCCATTTGACTGGATGGGAATTGCCCGACTCTCTTTAAGCCATCCTCAAACAAACAGATGGCACTTCAGCCACGCCGTTTCTTCACCCTAATCTTTCCAAACCAGTCTGCAAGCCACCTGAAGTCATCTCTGCTTCCATTCTCTTTTTCACTGAAAATACAACGCAGCCATTTGATGTCCCTTCCAGCCGAGCAAAAAAAACAACTTTCCATTTGCAACTGGCCTCAAAATATCGTTACTCTTGGAGTAACAAATCCTTCCACCCTCATGTTACACAGAACAAGGAAAAGGAAGATATAGTTTTTGCCTCTCTGCTCCCCGATTTTGTGTTTGTCTCACTGTGCACAGAAAACAGAGTGAGGGAGAACAGCTAAGCCACCATTCCACTGAAAAGACCCTGTGGAAAAAAAGAATCAGCTAGCAGGGGGGAGGAAGAGGAGGAGGAAGAGCGGGGAGAGGGAGGGAGGAGGAGGAGGAAAGAAGAGGAAGTGGAGGACGAGGAATTAACCAGCTCAGAAATTACTATGGGTTTATGCATCCTGACACAGCATATCGTACAAACGTAACCAATTCCAATTTATAGATGAAAAGAGTTTAAGCAGATTAAGGCACAAAGCTGTATATCAACAGAGAAGATCTTGCGATTCTCCTTTTATTTTTTATTAGAATTTAGGCATTTTCCCCTTGATGTGAACACTCTTTTGATAACTGCCTGCGTTTAAAAACAGAAACACTCCCCTCTCCTCTAAAAGGAAACATCCGAGATAGGAAGGCTGACCTTTTCTTTATCCTGCAAATTTCAAGCCCCCTCCAAGAAAAAAGCCAATACAATTCATATGTAGTTGTTGCTTTTTGTCATAACAAATAAATAATTATTGCAGAGACAGGTGCCTGGCTTAAGTGCCACCAAAGAGATTCAAGATAGCAATAGCAATAGCCCTTATATACCGCTTCACGGTGCTTTATATCCCTCTCTAAGCGGTTTACAGAGTCAGCGGTTTACAGAGTCAGTCAACAATCTGGGTCCTCATTTTACCCACCTCGGAAGGACGGAAGGCTGAGTCAACCTTGAGCCTGGTGAGATTCGAACTACCAAACTGCTGCCGGTGATCAGCAGAGGTAGCCTGCAGTACTGCACTCTAACCACTGTGCCACCGCGCCGTTGCGCTACTGTGGCTTTGATCAAGATAACTTGATTGTGTGCGGGGTCAGAATTGGCCACATTTAACTGACAGATGGTTGACGTCCACCCATCTTCAAGGAGCCCAAGGTTGAGAAATGCTCCTGTTAAGGAACGAAATGCTCCTAGGAAGATGGTGATGATGACACATGATATGGAGATCCACCACCATTTTGGAAGCATATCAAGCATTTCAAGCATGTATTACTTGTCAGGGTTCCAAGTAATACACCCATAGCAAACAGAATTCCGAGGCAAGCAGTCTCCTCAGAGAACAAGTTTATTGGCTACATCATATTGGCACAGACTGGTGAAAACCGACTCTAAAAGTTCCCGCGGTTTTCACCTAATGAAAAGTAAAAAGTTTTTTCTCCCTTTCCCAAACCATCAGTCACATGGTCCAATCAAGGTGATGTCCGGTTGCTTGGAAACTTCACTCCTCCCCTCTTCAGCCACCTGTGGGAATGTCCTTGGTTCTCAGGGAAAACTATTTTGTTTTGGCTACAAAACCCCAGCTATCTCTATTCCCCCTCCACTTCCCTATCCGTCAGCACCATTCTGGCAACACTGAAGCCTCCGAGATGTCCTCAGTCAGGCTAGCTTCAGAGTTGACACCACCCAACTTGAAGATGGGAGGGGAATTCTGGAAGCTGAAGCCCACCCATCTTCAAGCTGTCAAGGTTGAGAACCCGGCTTAACAGGAGAAGCAACCAACCGGTCATCTCAAGAGACAAAACAGATGGAAGATCAAGATACTCCACGAATCCTTCCTGGGGGGAACCTTGGCCCAGTCAACACCACCTCTGTGTCATCTCAACTGGCAGCTATTTTTGCTCTCCGCTCGCCTGCTGAGAAACAGCTCTTGTCAGCCTGACCATTTCCCTCCCCCCCCCCCACCCCCAACTTCTTGCGCTTGATGCCACGCACGGAAATGTCACCGAACCCATTCGTATGATGCGCACACATGCTGCGCCGGCCCTTCACAACTCATTTCAGGACGTTTCCATCAGCCCCCACGCAGGGGCCGCTTGAGTGACAGGGCCAAGTCCGACTGGGGCTCTCCTGCGCCAAATTGAATTTCCTTCCTGCTGAAGCTGCATCAGACTTTTTGCTGATGAAGATCGGGGAGAGTCGCTTGGCATTTAGCGAGATGCCATCCAGGCGTGTCCATTACTGTGTTCACTTAGCAAACTTTATTAGATTATTAGATTTTTTCAGGCCCTGTGGCATTTCCATGATTGCAGCAGGAAAATACCGCAAAATAAGAGCTGGGGAGAAGCTGGGTTTGGTTCTCCGTCTGCCACCAAGGACTCCCCCACCCACCCTATATTTATATGCAAAAATGTGCCGTTATTTTGGAAGTGGTCAGATCGATTCTGAACCCACCATCCATATTTAATCATGTTAAAATAGCCCTGAAATGCAGAGAGGAAACGTCTCCAAAAATCTAGGTGCGTCTTATACTCCAGTGCCTCTTATAGTCCAAAAAACACAGTAATTAACGGAACCTTGCGAATTTTGAAGACACACCTCCCCCCCCCCCCCCCCGCACACTTTACAGCCCAAGAAACTAGGGAAGGTCTTCCGAGACTTTAGCTGCCATTCCTTCTGCAGGCTCCATTATCTCTTTTCTGACCGTCGCCTAACCAGCAGCTCTTCCTCCTGTCTCCTAAGTCATTCCCACATTGTCCCATCCAGCAACACAAGCAATGGACACCCCACCCACCACCCACCCGCCAACCCCCAAGCTCTCCCAGGACACGAATCCTCTGTGCACCACACCTACCTTGGAAAAGGGCCGCGTTCTGCATGATGAGGAATTTCAAATCCATGCTGGCCGTCTGGAGAATCTGCTCCATGTTGGAACGAGCCAAGCCTTGGTATCTCTCCTCCATCTTGCGGGAGCAACAGGTGAGAGCTTTGGGGATGCATATTTGCAAATCTGACCCTGTAGAGACAGAGACCAGGGAGGGGTTAGCATGTACATTTTAGATAGGGGGATTCTCGTTCTATCTGGCAAGGTTTGGTGGGAAAGCGAGTCTTGTGACCTAGGCTCAGTTAGTCTTTACAGGACACAATTAGTCTCAAACAAAACTATTTTGTTATAACAGCTGAGAATTATTTCATTCCCAGCTTAGTCCAAATTAATTCCAAAACAAGTCCTTCAGAAAAAGTCCTTCGGGCTCATCCCAAACCTTTATCTTCTTTTGCACTCTGCCAAAGGCCTTTCTTGGCAAAGCCCCACAAAGTTCAGAAACAAGAGACGCTGACAGAAAAACAGATTTAGCAACGTTGCTTTCCTACAAAGAGCCCAATTGCCTTTGCTGCTCTTTTAAGCCTTATGGTAGGGGCCAATCGCCTCCTGGCCTTACTCCTGAGTCGTCCCTTTTGCTTTAGCTGCTCTTGCCTTCTGGCAGCTCTGTGCATGCGCACACTCGGAACAGGCTCCTCCTGTTCCTCTGCCTCTCTGCTGTCCGCCTCTGGAGGCTCCGAACCCCACGCATCACTCCCAGATGGCCCTGGCCCCATCTCTGCCTCTGACGCAGAGCCCTCGTCCGGCCCTTCCCCAGCCTCCAGGAGGACTGGCCCACGGTCCTCCCCAGCCTCCTCACTGTCCGACTCCTCTGCCAGCTCTGCAGGGTGCTGGCGGACCACAACAGCAAGAGAGCTGAAACTTCTAACAAGAGTGAAGTTTTTGCTCCAAGTCACCTCAAACTTCCAGAGGTTGCCCTGCTCTACCCTGCTCGGCAGCTTCAGACAAGGCTTCTTCTGAATTCCCAGGCAGAGTGGGGACGTTGGCCTTGCTTGCAAACCTTGCTACACGCAGGGTAGTCTATTGCCAGCGCTGGGCCAAGAGAACGAAAAGGCTGGAGGCGGCACTAGGAAGCCAGCCAAAACACACACACTTTTCCCTCTTCAGCGTTTTATCCAATTCAGAAAACTCTCCAGAGAGAACTATTTTCCTTGTCAACCGCCAAGGTAATTCCTTTGTTTAATGGTCCTTCTTAAAATTGCTCTGCCTTCCGCTCCCATTTCGGAGAAGGGAGGGTGGCTGCGGCACATGACAGTGAAGCCCAGGACTCCTTCATCAAGGGCCTTCGCAGATACCTTGGAGACATGAAACAGAGGAAGGAAGGAAGGAAGGAAGGAAGGAAGGAAGGAAGGAAGGAGGAAAAGAAGGAAAAAGAAAGAGGGAAGGAAGGAAATAGGAAGCATAATAGAGAAAAGGATGGATTGAAGAAATAAAGGAAGGAAGGAAGGAAATAGGAAGGAGAAAGGGAAAGAAGGAAAAAGAAAGAGGGAAGGAAAGAAGGAAATAGAAAGGAAAGGAGGGATAGAAGGAGGGAAAATAGAGAAAAAACGGATAGATGGGTTGAAGGAAGGAACGAAGGAAGGAAATAGGAAGGAAAATAGAGAAAAGGATGGACAGAAGGAGGGAAAATAAAGAAAAAAATGGATAGATGGAAGGATGGAAGGAAATAGGAAGGAGAATAGAGAAAAGGATGGTGGATGGATGGATTGAAGGAAGGAAGGAAGGAAATAGGAAGGAGAATAGAGAAAAGGATGGACAGAAGGAGGGAAAATAGAGAAAAAGATGGATGGATGGATGGAAGGAAGGAAGGAAGGAAGGAAGGAAATAGGAAGGAGAATAGAGAAAACAATGAATGGATGGATGGGTCAATGGAAGGAAGGAAGTTTTTTATGGTGATTATTAAAGTGAATCACCACAGTTGCTAAGCTTAATGATTTTAAAAACTGAGGAAGAGAGAAAGAAAGCTGACAGAATCGCCATTTCTGCTTCCTGCCGAATAGTTGAGAACCTGTTCAAGGAGATCACAAATTGCCTTCAGACAGATCACAAACACACACCCCAGAATGCTGAAGGTTTGGATCCCCAATGATCCAAAGGACGAGGAGGTTTCTAGATATGCCAACGAGACCAAGGAAGAGGCCAAGGCACCAGTCTACCAATATCCATCCATAAAAACAGAGCGGTTTCTAATTTGCCAGGGTCTACGGCTCCCATTCTATTTTAATTATGTACATAAATATATAAACAGACTTCCCGAAGCCGCAAGGAAAAAAGAGGGAAGGGGGGGAGGGAGAGAGAAGGGCTTGCAAAAATTGCACTTTGGAACGTTGTTAAAATTAATCCCTCGGCCAAGAAAGGGAACCGCAAACGAGTCGCCAAGAGGAAAGCAATTGCCTGGAGCAGGTTCCTACCGTTTGGAGACTTCCAGGGTGGCATTTTGTCTTTTCTTTTCTTTTCTTTTTTTTTTTTGCTATCAAGAGAGCAACTTATGGTCCTGAAATAATTGGAAGCCGAAAACTCAATTACCCAGCAAACCAGAAGACCCGAAAACTGCTGAGCAAAAGGAGAACGAGGCTGGAAGAGCATTGCTTGCGCTAACTTCCGAAGGAGCGACCGTAACGTGGGTACGGAGAGGCCCTCCGAGCGCTCCCCGGGGGCTTCGGGTTCCTCCCACCTGCACCAAAACAATCCAAGAATCCTTACTTCATGGCACCGAAATGGTGTATGGTTTCCTGCTTGAGCAGGGGGTTGGACTAGAAGACCTCCAAGGTCCCTTCCAGCTCCTACTCTACTCTACTCTACTCTACTCTACTCTACTCTACTCTACTCTACTCTACTCTACTTCTACTCTACTCTACTCCTCTTCTACTCTACTCTACTCTTCTCTTCTCTTCTACTCTACTCTACTCCTCTTCTCTTCTACTCTACTCTACTCTACTCTACTCTACTCTACTCTCCTCTCCTCTACTCTACTCTCCTCTCCTCTACTCTACTCTAATATTTAGCAAAAAATAGCCATTGTGGAAAATTGATTGGTTGTGAAACTTGTCTGAGATTGTATAGGTTCTCCTGCTTGAGCAAGGGTCTGGACTAGAAGATCTCAAAGGTCCCTTCCTATTCTATTCTATTCTATTCTATTCTATTCTATTCTATTCTATTCTATTCTATTCTATTCTATTCTATTCTATTCTATTCTGTGCCACTGTGACTTTGAATGGTCACTAAACAAAGTGTTGTAGGTCAAGAACTACCTGTCGATACAACCAGGATTAAAATTTAATATGCCTTGAAGTCAGGGTTGACTCCCGACAACCATCTGGATGAGACGCTGTATTTTGCTTGGTGAGATGTTTCAAATGGGTTTGCCCTGATCGCTTCCTTCCAAGAGCCGAGAGGCAAACATTGGCCAAGGTCTTTCCGTTTACTGATGTTTGATTAAATTAAATTAAATATGGCTGGGGAATTTTGGGGGGCTGAAGTCCACCCCTCTTCAAGCCACCAAGGCTGAGACACCAGGAATTAAAATCCGATGACGGTCAGTTTTCAACCCAACCTGAATCCTACCAGTTCCAAACAGATTTCTGGAATTTATGGGGAGTGGGAGACAGACGTTAGCTCAAATCCCCAGAAATAAACAGTCTTTAAGAAGCAGCACACTGTAAGGATAACCAGGCCACCTGGAACAAACTGTGCCAGCAAATTAACTACAGCTATGCAGAGAAGCAAGACGTGCCATGGAAATGAAACCGCTTTACGGTAATCTTGTAAGACATTTATTTAATCGTCTTATCAATACAACGGAGAAAATACTACAGCGGCATCCATCTTGCCTCCTTTAATTAAATTATCTGGGAAGCTGGAAAACCGGTACTGAGCAATCATTAGGCTACCCTTGCACAAAATTGATAAGACCGTCCTCCTGCATAATCCCCTAATATGAACAGATTAAAGCTTCGGCGTGGCAGCTTGGAGAAGCGATGGCCACGAAATACGGTCCATGTGTCGGGGCGAAGGGCTTTTGATGGGCTCTCTCCGTAAGAAAAGAGGTTTTTAAGAGCCACTTGCAAGCACCCACCGGCTTTGCTTTTTCCTGGTTCCTCCCTTAAAAGATTAAAGTCACCCGCAAACATCTGCTTTAAGTGCTGTGCCTTCGTTTTGTGTCTCAGTCACGACACAAACCGAAATTCAACAAGGCCAGAAGAATATTGCAATGAGGGTTTTCTGCCAGGCTCCCGATCCTTTCAGCAGATTTTTGCACTTGGTCCCACGGATGGGTGGGAGCAGTGGTGAAATCCTTTTTTTTTTACTACCAGTTCTGTGGGCCTGGCTTGGTGGGCGTGGCGTGGCGTGGCTTGGTGGGTGTGGCTTGGTGGGTGTGACAGAAAAAGGATACAGCAAAATCCCCATTCCCTCCTCAGTCCAGGGGAAGGATACTGCAAAATCTCCATTCCCACCCCACTCCAGGGGAAGGATACTGCAAAATCTCCATTCCTTCCTCACTCGTGGGGGAAGGACATTGCAAAGTCTCCATTCCCACTCCACTCTGGGACCACCCAGAGGTGGTATTTGCCGGTTCTCCGAACTACTCAAAATTTCCACTACCGGTTCTCCAGAACCTATTGGATTTCACTTCTGGTGGGGAGACAGAATTCCTTCCCATATTTTTTTTCCCCCAAAACTTTATTTCAAAGTTTCAAAAAGGTGTAGAATACAAAAGAAAAAGAATTTAAAAGAAAGAGGGGCTCAGATAAAGCAAAACTGGGCAGCGGCGACAAAAGAGGGGAAAAGCTGTCGGAAAAAAGTAAATTCTGACTTTCTTCCACACGGATAAAAAGCTAAAAATCAACGACCGCTTTGAGCTTCAATAAACCATCATAAAACAGTCCTTCTAGCATCACAAACAAGTCTAATCATCAAAATTCAAGGTTAAACAATTTCTTCCAATATTCTTGTGGGCTGGAAAACAATCAGAATGAAGTCCTTGGATCGGGGTTCCCCACCCCCCCTTCCTTTCCCAATATTGCCTGCGTAGAGAGATCGGTGGTTTTGAACTCTCGCCTTGATCAATTCTTAGTCCTGTCTTTGAAAACACTAAATTAAAAACGTGCTCTTGGCAGAAATGACTGCGGTTAAAAGTCGCTAAAAATTATTCTGATTCATTCCATGATTAGGGAGGGGAAATGAGGGGTTCCCCCCCCCCCAGGCTGTGAGCAGAGATTGTAAAGCCACATTTGGACAAATACCCCCCTTGCAACCAGCCAAACCGTCTGAAAGGTTGCAAATTATGTTTTATAAATATGTATATATATTTTTATTTATTTATTATTAGATCATGTGACTGCAGGATGCCACAACCGGTTGGGAATGCAAGCCAGTTGACAAGAGGTCCCGAATTGCCAACGAGGGGGTGGGTGATGGTCATAACTTCGAGCGCAGGTCATAAAACAGGTCACAGGTCTGAGCCTGACTAGGTGGCTCAGAGCCTGACTAGGTGGGGCTCAGTGGCTAAGACACTGAGTTGGTCGATCAAAAAGGTCGGCAGTTCGGCGGTTCGAATCCCTAGTAGAGGTCTCCTGCGTGAGCAGGGGGTTGGGAGAGATGACCTCCAAGGTCCCTTCCGACTCTGTTACTGTTAAATCGTTTTTTCCCCCAAGGCCATCGTAACTTTTGAACTGTCCTTAAAGGAAAAATTCGTAAGCCGTGGACTGTGTGTAGAGGCACCCATCCTGAAGGTCTACCTCATTTCAGCTAGAAAACCTGACGGGTAGGATGCTTCTGGAGAGCAAGGATAGGGCATATTAGATTAGATCAAACTAATGGAGTTGGAAGGGACCTTGGAGGTCATCTAGTCCAATCCCCACTTCCTGCCCAAGCAGACCCTACACTGTTTTTGACAAATGGCAGTCCAATCTCTTCTGGAAAGCTCCCAGTGATGAAGCTCCCCCAACTTCCGAAGGCAACTTCCGTTCCATGGGTTGATGGTTCTCACGGTCAGAAAATTCCTCCTTATTTCCAGGTTGAATCTCTCCTTGGTCAGTTTCCATCCATTATTCCTTGTCTGGCCTTCGGGTGCTTTGGAAAAGAGCTTGACCCCCTTCCTCCTCTCTGGGGCAGCCCCTCAAATATTGGAAGACTGTTATCATGTCTCCCCTGGTCCTTCTCTCCACTATGAATTGAGATCAGTGGCCAGCAAGGGAAGAGGAGGACGGGGAAAAAGATTGGAGGTGACAGGCAGAGCCAGGGTGGCAGCGATGGAGACCGAGTGAGCAATAAACAGGAAGCTGGGCCACCCTGTCACCATGACGCCCCCCTGATTACGGAGGATTTATGAAGCCCGTTCTGGAAAGGAGACGATCATCGAAGTGTAATTACTCTACTGAGATCTCCAGAAACGAGCAGTTGGAGGAGAGAAATAACCAGCCAGCCATTCTTCTCATTAGGGCGATATATCCCATTTTTCACACTTACGGCCATTTGCAGGTCACATGATCAAAATTCAGACTGTTGGTAAATGACTCACATTTATGACGGTTGCAGTCCCGGGGTCAGCTTTTGCAACCTTCTGATGATCAGTCCATGGGGAAGCTGGATTCGTATAATGACCACGTTACTAACTTAACAACGGCAGTGATTTGGAAGGATGGGAAGAGTCTCTGAGAATGTTATGCAACTTTCTCAAACAGCAAGACAGGTTTCAACCTCTTTCTCCAAACCGAGGCCCTCCAAACTGGTACCTCACCCAGGATGTGATAGGCTATCATTCTCCTCCTTGGCTGGCAATCTTGGAAACTGTAACCCCAACCTATCCTGACAGCTGCCGGAGGGATTCAGATGTTAGCATTTAGCTACGGTTAAGTTGTAGGCAGATGCAAAGGCCCTAGTATGTAACAGCAACAGCCCGGCATCTTAAATTTTCCCTCATCTTTTGCTGTTTTTCGTTATCTTTGAACACTTTGTAATTCTCAAAATGAGTCTGCTTAAGCCTACTTCAAAAGAACATTCGAGTCTCTGGCAAACCGATCCATATGTCCCAACTGGATTATCTGTAGCATGCAGATTTTTCCATAAAAAAAAAATTAAATAGTGTAATAATTTTTTTTTTTTGCAAGAATAACATGACTTATCTCCTTCCCCCCCCCCCCCCCCCCTTTTTCAGGAAGACAATCTCACACTCACCCACCCCAAACACACACACACTGGAGGATTTATGCAAGCTTTACTCTTTGTTTAACTTTTAAAATAAAAATGTACATCTAATTTAGCACTTCACCTTTAAATCCCAAGGAAAACGCCCAGCTACATAAGCAGAGCCTAAGAGAAATAAGACTTCGGCAGAAGCCCAGAAATTATTCCCCTCGGTGCAGATGCCAGGCAGGCAGTTCCTGCATCTGGTTCAGCCTTGGCAAAACTGAGATTTTCGGCTGGCTGGCTGGCTGGGGAATTCTGGGAATTGAAGTCTTAAAAGTTACCGAGGTTGGAGACCCCAGTTTTAGGCAGAGTCTACCAGCACAGCTTTAACCCTAGTTAGCCACCCACAACAGCCACTGTACACTTACCTGCAGGACTGGAGCAAGAAGCTAAACTGGAGATAAAAGACCATTCCTTCCTGAGTCTCCCTATGCCAAGGTACTTAAGGAGAGCCTCCCTATTCCAGGGCAATCTACCTGCAAACTCAGATGCTGTAGGGAAGAACCAAACGAACGCCCACCCTGCTAGATCCTGCAAAGACCCCGTGTGCCGCGCCCGCAGAGGGAAGGATGCAGCTTCTGGGCTGCGTTCACACGACACGCCGACTAACCCGCGTCTCCTTCTAGCCAGAGAGGCTGCCCAGCCCTTTTCCACGGAGGAGGAGGAGTAGAGGGGACCCTCTTCCATCGCCCTCCACCCCTGCCCCTTCTGCCCAGCTCGAGCGCGCGTGGAAGGCACGGGAAGAAGAAGGAACCGCCAAGCAAGCCCGACATCCCCCGGGGGCGTCCAGCGAGCGAGCGAGCGGAGGGAGAACCGGCCAGCCCCATTAAAGGCAGCGCGGGCGCATCTCCATCCCTGAGCTCCCGCGCTGCAAAATAAAGGCGCTAGTCCGAAGGAAGGAAGGAAGGAAAGCAGGCAAGAGGGAGGAAAAGAGCCTCCCCGCTTTCTCCGGCCAGGTGAGCGGGGCTCCCGGGCTGCAGCTTCCCACCCAGCCGCCCCAAACCGGGGCTGCGCGGGCTCACCTGGCCCGGGGCTCTCGAGCACCCCGCGGGCGCCGGGTTGCAGCGCCTGGAAGGCTGAGCGGACGCGCTGGCAGGTGGGCTCGGCGCGGGCGCCCAGCAGGGCGGCGGCCAGGAGGGCGCAGAGGCGCCAGGCGGAGGCGGCGGCGGCAGCGGCTCCGCCGTCGCTCATCGCGGTCTGGAGGCGGCGGCCGGGCGCATCCCGAGCCCAAGAGGCGCAAGCGGGAAGCCGGAGCGGAGACGCCGCCGCAGCCGCTGCCGGAGCAGCCAGCAAGACTGGCTCCGAGCCACAGCAGCCGAGCCGAGCCGGGATTGGCCCGGGCCGCCCCCCTCCCAGCCCTGACTGGCTCCCCGCAAACTTTCCTCGCTCTTCATTGGCTCCGCGGGGCGAGGAGGCGGGGGGGTCTCTAACCGCGCCGCTCCCTCTGCGGTAGACTGCCCCTGGGAAGGGCGGCTCCACCTGGCCGGGTCAGAACAGGGCGGTTCTGCCAGCAGCGTCGGCCAAGGGAGGCCCGCCGAGCTTCGGGGAGCCGGTGGGGGCTTGGCCGGAGAATCGCGACTCCCCAATCAGGAAAAGGGCATCGGAGGAGGAGGAGGAGGGTCCCGGCCATCTGACGCCCCCCCCCAAAGCATCTCCCCTGCGGTCTCCAGGCGCTCCCTAATAGATTTAGAATAGAATAGAGCTGGGGATGGGACCTTGGAGGTCTTCTAGTCCAGCCCCCTCCTCAAGCAAACTGTCCGGTCTCTTCTTTTAAAAACCTCCAGTGATGAAGCACCCACAACTTCTGGTGGCAAGCTGTTCCACTGGTTAATTGTCCTGGCTGTTAGGAAGATTCTTCTCAATTCCAGGTTGGGTTGGGTCTCTCCTTGATCCATTGTTTCTTGTCCTGCCTCCAGGTGCTTTGGAAAATAAGCTGACCGCCCCCCCCCCCCTTTTTTTTTTGTGGCAGCCCCTCAAATCTGGAATACTGCCATCATGACAAATTGGGTGTTTTTAAAGTCGTTTTTGGGGCCAAAATTATTTAATGTACTTTTAAATGGTTTTTAACTTTTGTACGATGTATTTTTCTCTTGTGGCTGTTCACCGCCCTGAGTCCTTCGGGAGTAGGGCGGTATATAAATTAAATTAAATTAAATGACACCCCTAATTCTTCTTTTCTTTAAGATTTCTTATGCCTGCTCAAGGATCAGCAGGGATCTACCCCTGGGGCAGTGGTGAAATCCAATTTTTTTTACTACTGGTTCTGTGGCGCGGCTTGGTGGGTGTGGTGTGGCTTGGTGGGCATGGCAGGGGATGGATACTGTGAAATCTCCATTCCCACCCACTCCTGGGGGAAGGATACTGCAAAATCCCCATTCCCACCCCATTCTGGGGCCAGCCAGAGGTGGTATTTGCCGGTTCTCCGAACTATTCAAAATTTCCGCTACCGGTTCTCCAGAACCTGTCAGAACCTGCTGGATTTCACCCCTGCCCTGGGGTGTCAAACCTTGGCCGCTAAGACTTCTGTACTTCAATTCCCAGAATCCCCCAGTCAACTAAGGGAAACCTTAAGTTTCTAGATCAGGGGTATCCAACCTCGCTAACATTAAAACCTGTGGACTTCAATTCCCAGCATTCTGTCACCAATTCCGGAGGCTTTTTCTAAATTCAGAACGGCGTTTCCCAACCTTTGGTGACCTTAAGACATGTGGACTTATAGACAGAGCTGGCTGGGGAATTCTGGGAGTCGAAGTCTGTGGGTTTTAAAGTCTCCAAGGTTGAGAAAAGGCTGATTTAGAGGACTAGAGAGAATTTGAGAGACTTCAAAAGTGCTTAAGATGACGGATGGATTCTCTCTCAAGGCTCCCAACCGAGCGCCTGGGGGCTTTTGCGCCTTCTCCAAGCCTGGCTCCGAGTGCCTTTTTAAAATGATCCGTGCAGCCTCACTTATAAACTGATTTCACACCCGCAGATAGCATTAACACCCTGCCGTAGCTCATGGCTCGGAGCCCTGGAGTTAAATCTCTTTGTAAAACAGCGCCGTGGATGGCAAGACGATACTTTTTTCAGAAGCATCTCTCAATCTTGTGCTTCTGGGGAATCCAGCTAAAAAGAGAGCTGTCGGTTCATCCATGAGTGATAGCAGTCGCCACGCTATTCTTCATTCCATTCAACAACCTGCCCTTTCTTTCTAGCTGCAAATCCCCGAATTTTAGCATATTCCCGCTATTTCCCCAATGCCGCCTATCTCTCTTTAGCTTTCCTGTCTGTCTGGGAAGCGCATGGTAGTTTGCATTCAAGCCAGGCATGAAATGAAGATGAAACAAGCTGGATTTTTGGTCGGGTTTTTTGTTGTTGTTGACATTTTAAAGCCAGGAAAGTCCCGTCTTCATGTTAATAAGGGCTGCTCAATTAAAAGGAATTTGCAGGAACGTGAACTGCAGGAATGGCAGCTGGCAGGTGTCCACGGGCAAAATGACAAGGTGTCCACTTTGGGTCGACTGCTGGCCTAAGCGGGATATTTGAGGTCCCGACTGCTGGCCTAAGCGGGATATTTGAGGTCCCGAATCCCTTTGCAACTCCACAAAAGACGCAGTTGCCTCCGTGTGCAAAAAAATCCTGCATCCACTGGCTGGCACCAACTTTCTCAAGGCTAACTGAATCGTGGTTAACTGAACTAAAGCCAATTATTGGGGTTTACACAGGTTATTGAATTGCAATGTCAGTTGATTATACTACATGATACAGTAGTAGGTGAATAGAAGGCTCATGCCGATACCGCCACCTAGTGGTTGTTTTGCCTCTGGCGGAAACCAGGTTTTGTAGCTTAGTGCGTTGTGCCAAGCCCATTTTGGTTAGCTGGTTAAGCCATAGCTAGGACGTGACAACAAATTCCCCTGGGTTTCCTGCTTTTTTTTCTTTTCTTTTCTTCCTCTTTTCACCTACAAATTCAGTAGGTTTAACACCACAGGCCTCTTCCTCCTTTACAACAGGTGTGCAAACATTGAGCGAGGAAAAGGTGAAAAGCAGCTTCAGAGCAGAAGTTGGAGGCAGGCTTGAAGATGTGTGGACTTCCAACTCCCAGAATTCTGGGAACTGAAGTCCACACTGGCTGGAGGATTCTGGGAGTTGAAATCCCATAGGTTGAGTGGCCATTCAAGTGGCTGAGGTTGAGAAAAACAGACATTAAAATTACTTTAAAATGCTTCTTCCAGCGGCCAGAGATGGGCCAGTCAGAGGGTCTCTTCGCCCCGACAATAAACGTTCTATCCACATCACAACAAGATTGAAGTTGAAAAGTGTCCCGTTCGGGTTGCATTTTAATTCTGCTCGAAGGTGCGTTGAGGCTTCCCTCATCTTTAACTCAGGCCTGGCCTGCTAGTAAAACAGCCGCAGAAGCAGTGGGGGGTTTCAAATTTTTTTACTACTATTTCTGTGGGTGTGGTTTGGTGGGCATGGCTTGGTGGATGGGGCAGGGGAAGGATACTGTAAAATCTCCATTCCCTCCCCAATCCAGGGGAAGGTTACTGCAAAATCCCCATTTCCTCCCGATCAGCTGGGATTTGGGAGGCAGAGAATAGATGGGGGCGGGGCCAGTCAGCATTTTTACTACGGGTTCTCCGAACTACTCAAAATTTCTGCTACCGGTTCTCCAGAACTGGTCAGAACCTGCTGAAACCCACCTCTGCGCAGAAGATAATAAAAATGTTAAAAAAGAAAGGAAGTTTGTTATCATACATATGTTTAACTCTGAGAAATTGCTCTTTGTTGAGCGCAGCCCAGGCAAGTCAAAAGGCTGGACGACCAGGTATTCAATGCTACCTGTACACTATGACATCCCCTACGACAGACAGACCTTCTCCAGCCCCTGGAGCGGAGGGAGCCCAGGAGAGGATTCTTTTGAAGCCTGGGGTATTTCAAGAAAAAAAGAAGGGGCAAAAGAGCTGCTCCTTTAGAAGCTACAGCACAAGTTTTGCATTCGAGAGAAAGACCCCGCCAACCCCTTCCCCCAAAAAGCACACGCCTGGGAAATGGAGGCGAAACGATCAAAAGGTTAGAAGTTTATCTGAAGCTTTTTAAAGCAGGAATGGACTCCTGGCAGAAACAAAGATAAGGCAGCTGAGCTAGCAGGGGGTGGGAGGGCAGGAGCCCGCCCACCCACCCACCCAGCCTTCCTCTTGGGCAGTGTTTTGTTTTTCCAAACATGGCAACCTTTTAAGAGGCGTGTGGACTTCTGAGACCCGAGAAGCTGTTGCACAGTTTTTTAACAGAAGTTTGTTCTGGAGGTAAAACTATTACTGAACGCCCATTGCCAAAGGCCAGGTGCTAAGCTATCTAGGGTTCCTTTTGATCTTTATTTGATGTTCCTTCCTTCCTGTCTTTGTCCCTCTCTCCTTCCTTATTTCCATCTCTCTATTCTCCCTTCCACCCATCCTCTATTCTTATTTCCCTTTCCTTCCTTCTTTCCTCCCTCCCTTCCTTTCCATCTACCTATTTATGTATCCATCTATCTATATTCCTTCCTCCCTCCCTCCCACCCTCCATCCCATCTTTTTCCTTCCTTCCTTCCTTCCTTCCTTCCTTCCTTCCTTCCTTCCTTC
>WNWU01000055.1:1634492-1644820 GCA_012654045.1 Ptyas mucosa
TTCCTTCCTTCCTTCCTTCCTTCCTTCCTTCCTTCCTTCCTTCCTTCCTTCCTTCCTTCCCACCTATTTATCTATCTAGATCAGGGGTCGGCAACCTTAAATACTCAAAAGAGCCATTTAGACCCATTTCCCACAGAAAAGAAAACACCGGGAGCCACAAAACCTGGGTGGGTGTGGCCAACTTGATGTCACTCACTTCCACTGGTCACATGACTCCCCCCAAGCCATGCCTACCCAGCCAGTCATTAGGGCAGAGAACTAGTTGTTAAAAAAACACCGGGAACCACAAAATCCTTTTGACATATCTCTCTCCCCTCCCTCCCTCTCTGTATCTCTCTCTCCCCCTCTCTCTGTATCTCACTCTCTCCCCCTCTCTCTGTATCTCTGTCTCTGCCCTGGCTGCTTCTCCATCACCCACTGTTGCCCTTACTTTTTCAGACCAGGGGAGGAGTGAATGGGAGGGGAGGGCGAAGGGCGGGGCCAGCCAGTGTTGGGATCACCTGACAAGGAGCCACAGCAGAGGGCCCAAAGAGCTGCATGTGGCTCTGGAGCCACAGGTTGCTGACCCCTGATCTAGAGGCTTACTTCCTTCCTTCCCTCCCTCCCTCCCTCCCTCCCTCCTTCCTTTCCTTTACTACAATTTTAAGTACTTTCCAAGTGAGCCCTTTCAGAGAATACTTTGCAGACACACAGAGATGTGTTGAACAAAAGAAATAAAGGGAGACTAGCATAGATTTATTTCGAACTATTTAGCTCTCATCAGCTAGCTAGCCATACCCTTCTGGGATTCGAATCTGGGCTACTTGCCCTCACTACAAAAAAAAAAAAAAAACCATTCAAGAGATCTCTTTTCCACCAGGATGATCCTAACTTGTATTTCTGGTAATCGCAGATTTAAAAAGTCAGCCCCCTCACCTGTGCCCAACCCGGCTGGAGGGGAGAAGTCCGACTGGGTCCCAGGAGTGGCACAGCAGAAGCGCAGAGGCACCAGCCGAAGATGTGAAACGGCATCCAAACTCTCTCCACCTGCAGGAAGAGCATTTTGTCGTTCAGTCGAGGTTTGGGGGTCGGCCGATGCTCGAGAGAATGCACTGTTCAGCCCATCACAAACCATGGTTTGTTTATTCACAAGTTGCTAAACCCTTGTCTGCCTCCTTGCTGCTTTGGCACATGGCTGATCTGCAGAAGGTATCTCTGCAAAGAAGGCACTAGTTGAGTTCGCACATCACAGCTACGTCATGGAAGTGAACTATGTGAAATGAATAGTTCGGTTACTTCTGTCCATTCTTGAATGGACCCTCAGTACTGGGTTCCCACACGGTTAGCCATAGTTAACAGAGCACTGCTTTGTTCGGTTTAACCCCATTTTCACAGCCTAAGAAGCACACAAACGAGGTTTGCAAAACACAGGAGCTAAAACAAGGCTAGCTAGTTTAGCCACACTGAATTATAATTAGCTGAGGACAAAGACCGGACTGAATCCCTCTCCTTTCTCTGGCCAGTCGGGCAGGCTAAAAAAGAAGAGGAAAAACTCTGCATTTGCAGATGAAATATATTTGGAAATGTAAATGTTGCAACCGAAACCGAAATAATGTGACATTTCTTTCTGGATCCCCAAGTGAAACGTCAAAACATCTGTTACAGGAACAGAGATTCATTATTATGGTCAGGAGAACAGATTTTTATGTTAACTCAGCTGACTCCCAGAAAGGCCTCCAAAATGTCACTGGTTGATTAATTGGCTGGTTCACACCTGCTAGGCTGGAAAAGAAGCTGGCTGGGGACTCCGTGGCCGAATTCACACATGCCGACACCCGTATTAGCCCAGGATAGCCTGACTGGAGGGGGGGGGGGGCAGGTTATAGTTAACATATAAAATATATCCCGTAAAATGATCTGGTTAATCAGTTTGCTTACATCCAAACTGAAGTGGGATCTTGATACTCGAGTGTTTCGAAACTCATCGAAGTTGCTACTCAACACTTTTGATCCAAAAATTTTGTCCCGATATTGTTTGGTAGTCAACACACAAGCTGGAACTTGTGTCAATTGCCTTGTGACTCACTGCATTATTCCTTATACGAAAAATGTTTGGTACTTGCCGTGCCTCATGGAACCAATTTAACGAGGAGTACCAAGGTACCATTGTAACTACATTAATAAAGTACAGAATGTAAGATGAACTAGTTACTAGTTACTCCATGTCATGCTTATGCCGTGTATATTGGAGGTGGAGACCCATTGAGAGCTGTATGCAACGAATTTTCATTTTAATGTATGCAGATTAGTGTACTCAAAATGAGAATAAAGCTATTTTAAATCTATCACTTTATGGAGCTGTCCAAATTGCATTAGCTATAGTTAATGTTTGCGCTAAGCACTCAGGTGCTCCCTTAAACATCATTCATACTCAAAATACCCTATTTTTCAGTGGGTTTCACTTCCATCTCATCCCAACACACTTAAGGGGCAACAAAAAAATGGCAGCTACTTTATGAAACCCAAACCTGAATCAGATCAAAAACTCCCTTTTTCCATTCCAGAATATGGGAGGAAGAGTTGCAAAAACAGCATTAGCAAGGATATGGCCCTATGGCGACTCCTAGGAGTGCCAAAATGCCACCCATTTCAACGAGCTTTAATTCATCAATTGAATTTCACCTTCCATAATTCCATCAGCAGGGCCCAGCCTGGCCTTTCAAGATGCAAGCCAAGCTGATTTATTGAAAGCTGAAAAGACGAGAGCTGGTTTGTACAGTTCAGAAGCAAGCACAGCTCACATCTTCTGAGCTATGAAACTCTGCAGCTGCTTCACAGGTCTGGGGACGCCAGAGCCTCCAGCTCTTGAACTCAAAGCCACCCCATCTTTCCATCCAGGCTCCAATGAAGACATCCGAGTCCAATTAGTATGTAGACTGGAGGCATCTTCTGGCTTTCGGTCCTAGATTTAATTTGATGGTTCCCCTTAAAAGTTGCGTTCGTTCCTTTTCAGTTGCAAATCATCTCTAGCGTCAGAAGCTCCCTGCCCCACCCCTAGTGTGAAGCAGCCCCTTTGGCCAACTGGCACCTCTGAATCACAAAATGGAGCCTACTCCTTGTTTCTAATGTCCTGAGGCCCTTTTACAACCTGTGGACTTCAACTCCCAGGATTCCTGAGACAGCTTGGCTCTCAGGAATTCTGGGAGCTGAAGTCCACAGGTTGTAAAAGGGCCACATTTGCCCACCCGTCCTGAAGGGATGAGCCATTTCCCCAACTGTTTACCAGGTTGATTATTTGCTGGTGTATTTGGTTGACTGCAGGTAGTCCCCAACTTACGACGGCAATTGAACCTCTAATTATGATAGCTGGTCATTGAGCGAGTCAACACGTGACTGCACACGATTTTGTATTGGGTAGCGGGGCAGATTTGCAGCAGATCCATTAAAGCAAATCCATCATTCGTTACAAAATCAGAAGCAAGCGCCAGTTTCTGGGGTAGAAGTCATACGCTGCATTTATGGTTGCAGGACCCCAACGGCTGTAAAGGCAGGCCAGCTGCCAAGCACCCAAAATGTAACCAGGTGGGCACAGGTGGTAGCCAGAATTTTGAATCTGAATGGTCACTAAGCGAGCAATGGTATTACCTGTATAAGCTTTCCGTTTTCCTTTGGGAGATATCCCTAGGTCAAGCTCTCTGAATAGAAGCAGAAAAACAATCCGAGCAGGGAACAAATGGGAATCCCACCTTTATTCATTCATACCGTTCCAGCTCAAGAAGTTTGCAAGGAAACAGCTTTTCGGGTATCCAAGTCCGTTTATTTTATTTTACAAAGAGAAACCCACCCACCTCAAGGGCCCAGATTTTCCCTTATGCAGCCTCTTCTGCTTCCCTCACCCAATCCTGCCCCCACCCCCCCCAGGACTCGCCAGAGCCAGGAAGGTCCTGCGGTTTACAGATGGATACCGTGCAATTTCCTTCCTGCTAATCTAATCAAAATTGCATCGTGATCCACCCGACAACAGCAACACACAGCTTCCTGCCAGGGCAACCAGCTCGCTCGCTCGCCCTCCCTCGGCTGGTGCCAGATGCCACCTCCTCCTGCAGGGTCGATCCACCCCTCGCCCTCCACAGGCCGGGACAAGTGCAATACTATTCAGAGACGTCCGAGTAATACAACTGATCCCAACCCAGGGAGGAAGAGTCTCTCCTTCGGCCTCTGGAAGGACACACGGACACACACACACACACACACACACACACACTCTCTCTCTCTCTCTCTCTCTCCAGGACCTTCGCTAGTCCGCCCCCTTTCCTCCTGCCCCACCGTCAGTTTTGCATGGATTTGCACAGCAACAGAGGTCAAGCTGAGATGCAAACCAGCAAAACCCACCGTAGGTAGGCACGGGAGTCTTCTCGGCCACCGCCCCTCCGGAAGCAGAGGATGCCAGGGAGCTCAGGATCCGGCAGGACTGGAAGTGCCCACATTACAGTAGAATTTGGCTCCACAACTACCTGCACTATGAGCACTTTGGCCCTGCCAGGATGGACTGGGTGTGCGGCACCCATGCGGACAAGACGGTTGGGCCAGGAGAGCATCTCCGAGCATCTTTCAGTAGAGGTTCTCCAAGAACAGTTCGCTAGCTTTGAATACTAACAATCCAGAATTTAATTAATTTAATTGATCATATTTCTATGCCGCCCAACTCCCAAGGGACTCTGGATGGGCTAAGGATGAGGGGGCACCAACTTTGGGGAAGCAGGACTTGGCCAGAAGTTTGGGTCTAGCAAGGAGGGTCCAAGATGCCAGCCTCACCAGGTAGACCAGAGCAGAAAGTCAACTTCCCAGGAAGGCCGAAACTACTTTGATTGACGGGGGCTCTAATGAACAGAATTTTGCAAGTTTGATTCTACACTACCCCCTTCCTCCTTCTTATACTTCAGTGAATGAGGAGGTGTCTAACTGAGCCACATCTGGAAGCTCTGGATGTAAAAAGTGGGCTTTTGTTTGGGAAACGGCATTGAGACGATGTTCCCGACTCCCCAAACGAGGAGGTTCCAAGCAATTTCTGATCAAGATCCAGTCCAATCCTCGAAAGAGAGCATGGGAATTTCAGTCCAAAACCTCCGGAGAGAACAGGTTGGCCAAACCCGGTTTTAAATGTCCGCTGAACTAGCAGCCTCCCTTCTCTCCCTCTCCGTCTCGGCCAATTCCCTGAAATTTTACAGACATTTTTCCCCCAGAATGTTTAAAGGACTCCACCAACGTTTTCTCTTTGCAGCTATTACCTGCAAAGAGTGAATTCTGCCAAACGGTTCATTCCGACTCCTTTTTGCTGTATTTCCACCACTGAATGAAAACAGATTATTTAAGTTAAAGCAAATCCAAGGAATCGTGTGCTGAACTACTCCCGTCGTATAAAGTAGTGGGGTTTTTTTTCAAACATGTCACCTGCATGGACGTCAACTCCTAAAACTCCCCAGGTAGCATGTTTTAAGACATATGGACTTCAACTCCCCAGCCAACGTGTTTACGCAGGGCATATGAATATGGCTAATCAATTATAGCTTGATTGGCAGCAGATCAACGTCTATCAATAAAACGGAGAGCTGGCGTGAAACCACCCTTCTTCCATGTTGAACCCTTTGGGTTATCTAGAACACCTCCATGTTCTCAACAGAATAGGTACAAACAGCTGCCATGAAGGGAGAGCATCAATCCTCCTCCCCCAACCCCCAGGTGCAATATCCCCTACCTCCAAAGCACTCAACACAAGTTGGTTGCTCTGGTGCAAACCCAACTGAATGGAGGCGTCTTTTAAAGCAGGGGTACCCAGCCTGGCCTGCGTTAAGACTTGTGGATTTCAACTCCCAGAATTCCCCAACCAGCCACCCTGCCTGGGGGATTCTGGGAGTTGAAGTCCATAAGGGCCCCAGGTTGGACACCCCTGCTTAAACTGAAGCAGCTTTGTAGGAGTTGGGTGGACCCAAGCCAAGACTTTGGGAGAAAAGGTTGCAGAGTTGGACATGGTCTGATTTAACTGGACCAGGAACCCAATCTGAAGTAAGGGACACCGTAACTTCCTTCCAGCCATCCTTCCTGCCCATTTCCTGAAAGGCACAATGCTTTTTCAGAAGGACATGGGAGCCGAGAGGTCCTCTTGGAAGGAGATCATCATGGGATCCTTCACTTCTTCTGTACAACATGGACCAACCTAACTGATCAGGGTTAAGACCAGGAGATGAAACCCATCTTCACATCTACCTTCACAAGGGCCAGACGTTCGATTTACCAGCTGAGGGCAAGGCCATATAAAGCCTGACCAGGTGCCAGTTCCGTGTGCCAGAAGGAGCACTCAGGGCAGTAGATTGTAAGCTAGTCCACTAACTGCACTAGATGCACCTTAGCACAAGAAACTTTTGGGCCTCCCGGTTGGGATGGAGAACATGAGTGAGCCCAACCATGGCCTGTTGGAGCTCCACCAGGAAAACCCATCCTGCGCACTGCACCATTGTGTCACTGAAGTGCTAACACTGCAGTAGAGATCATTGACTACCTGCACTATAAGCACTTTTGTGCCACCAATGGCTTGCCTCGAAGTCCAGAAGCTCCTGGCCATCTTCCTTTGGCCAACGAAGGGCCACTGCTCGGGAGGGTTTCCTCTGAGGAGAGCAGCTGTGTCCTGTCAAAAGTAGCTGTTGGACAAAAAAAGGGACAGGAACAAAGAGAAATGCAATACATTAATGAACACAATGATGACAAAACATGGCAGAACTCATCCTGACCATCTCAATTATTGTTATGACTGATAGCTCATTGAATTCAATCGGGTTTTATTGAGGTTCCTCACTCATTCCTAACTCAGCTTCCAGAGGGCTCAATCCAGTTGCAATGTCAATGGGGTTACGGACCACAAAGAGGTTGAAAATGTTTCTCCACAAAAAAAACCATGGGATCCTGGAGTTTCTAGCTGCTAATTGCTGTAATTCACAAAGTCCTCTATAAACTGATATGCACAATTCCCATTACAAAATTTGAACCCTTCAAGAAGATCAAGGGAATCAAGAACCTTTAAGAAGGTAGCCTTCAACTAGGATGGTCATCAACTAACCATTAAGTTGCACAAGTAGGTTGGACTATTCCATTTGGGGGAAAATGTGAGTGTTTTTCAATTCCACCCTGCAAAACATGGCCAGGATCCAGATATCAACAAGGAGTATGTGATACATGATATAAGAGACTTATTAGCAATACGTTGATAAGACTCCCATTCTTGGAAAAGCATGACAAACGCAACATTAATCATGGAAGAGGGCCACCACCAGCTCATCCTCTGATACTCCTGTGCCCTATGAATTTAATCTGGAGGCGGCAAAATTGCCTTTTTAAAAAGATTATGCTGGAGCTGGGTTTGAGGTTCTACCAGGGGGAAAGGACCAATTGTGCCGAGAGGGAGAGTAATTCAAAGAGGTCCTCTTGGAAGGAGAACCTCATGAGATCCTTCACTTCTTCTGTACAAACATGGGCCAACCTAACTGATCAGGGTAAGACCAGGAGGTGGGATCCATCTTCGTGGTCTACCTTCACCCACTGAAACTTAGGGGTGCGTCTCCTTCCTCAGCCAACCTACCTCATCAGGTTCTTGTGGTGGAGGAGAAGTGGAGGAGGCCAAGCTACGGACTTCTCTTGGGTCTTCTGGAGAGAAGGCTGGATATTCATCTAACTACTCAAGAACGCGGACATCTCTGCGGGGGGAAATGAAGATACGATGAAAGATTTAAGTTAGATCTGGGATCCAAAATACCTTCTCTAAACCCCAAGCACCCAACTCTTGTTTTTTCAACAGGCTTAGAGCACCTTCAACCTGCTCTTCCCAAGGCACGTGTGAAAATGTTCCTTTTTCAGAATTCACCAGACCAGCTTCGTGGCCCTCCCCAGAAGGAATATCTACCCCCCCCCCCCCAATCAACCCCTTCGGGCAAAAAGGATCCAAACTGCAAACTGCACTTTTGGGCTGAAAGGGAAAAAGGCGACTTTGCGCGCTCTCCCGTCTGGAAGGGAGGGGAGGGAAACCAGCAACTTTGGCGAAGGTCTGAAGCAGCCCGAAAAAGTTGTTGCAAAAGGAAGGGGCAGCCGGGAGAGAACGGAGAAGGGACGCGGCTCCATGCAAAAGGCGCCCCGCACGCCCCAAGCTTTGCAAGAGGGCGACCGCGGGCTCCGGCGAGGAAGCTGCAACTTTCGCCCCCGCCGAGAGGGAGCGCTCCCACCCCCCACTTCTTGCACGGCGCACCACGTGCAGGGGAGGACCCGGCGGCGCGCGCGGAGGCGCGCTCCCGCCCGCGATTAAAGAGAAAGGGGAGGGCGGGAGCATTCTGGGAAAGCGAGTCCTCCATTCAAAGAGCCGAAAACGCGCCAAGCCCGGGCACCCTCCCCGTCCCAATGGGCTGCGAAGCCCACGCGCTGCCCGCCTGGCCCAACCGGGCGCCCGCCAACCGCCGACCACCCCCCACCGGCAGCCCCCCCTCCTAGTTCGGATTATCTGACCACCATTCACTCGGGAAGCCCCCCTCCCCGCCCACTCACCCTTGCCCCCCCCCCCCCGAGGGGGAGTGCGCGCGGCGTTGCGGAGGCGGCTTGGTCCGTGGAGCCACCCCCCCCTCCACCCGCACGGCTGCCGCCTCCGAGGGGCCCTTTGTCCCGCCGCCACGAGGGTCCCCAGCCCGGCGGCGCCCCGCAAAAGTTTGCCAAGGCGCTTTGGAAGGAGCTCCCGGGCGCAGCGGCGGCGAAGAGGCGTCCCCGGGCTTCGGAGCGCAGGGCTCGGCTGGGCCGGCGGCGCCCAAGGGGTCCCGGGGCGGCGGTGCCTCTTCCTCCTGCGCGTGGTGCCCGCGTGGGAACTACCAGCCCCGGCGTGCCTCGCGGGCGCGCCCATGCGCACTGCCCCTCCCGCCCCCTCCCCTCCCGCGCGCCCTTGCCGGGCAAGCGAAGACGGGCCGAGGCACGCCGCCCCCGCCCCGCCCCGCCATGTGCAGGGCGCAACAATGGAGACGTGGCCCGGGCCCCGCGCCGCCCCCGCCTCGTGCACGCGCCCCCTTCCCCTCCCCGCCAGCAAAGCCCCCCTCCCCTCCGCGCAAAAGAGGTGCAAGCGGCGCGCCCCCCGCCCCCCCCCGGCGGGCACTAAGCGCGCTGCAAAACTTTTGTTAAGGACGGGTGGCGGATGCCCGGGAGCCCCCAGACCAAAAGGGGTCTCGGGAGGCTCCGCTGTCCGCCCGCGCCCGAATCGCCCCGCGCGGCCGCGGACCCTCGGGGGGCAGCAACGCCCGGGGAGGCTGCAATGGGGCGAGGCGCAGGCGGGGCCGCCCCGCGTGGCCGCACTCCTACAGGTGCTTTGTGATCCCCGGCGGGCCCTCCCGGGTGCAGCGCCGCCCCGTCGGGCGAGGGCCGGAGGGAGCTGCGGCGGGGCAGAAGCGCGCGAAGGCAGGACGTTACCTTGGAGCTCCGGAGCGAAAGGCTGGAATTGGGGGGGAAAAGGCAGATTTACGAAAGTGGCGCGAAGAGCCGGTCATGTGACCGCGCGGGGCGTCCCCCTTTCGCCAACCAGCCCCCAAAAAAGGAGGGGACGGGCGCACATCCGCTCCCCGCTCATTAGCATAATTAATTGTGTCCTGCCGCCGCGGCCCCGTCCGGCTCGGCCAATGGCAGGCCGGGATCAGCCGCCTCCGGCTGCGCCTTCTGGGTCGGGGGGGCAGCGCTTTAAATGCCTGGAGGGGGCGGGCGGCGCTCGGGTGGAGGGGACCGGGGTGGCCTCGGGATGAAGGGGAGGACTCGAGCCCCCCTGGGTGGGGGAAGCCGAAGTGACTCCGAATTACCCGCAGGTCGGGCTCTAAACTGGGCGGGCCCCGATCCTAAGCAAGCAAGCTCGGGAAAGGCGCGCGCGGCTCTCCGGGATCCCGCCCTTGACTTGCGCTGCTGGCCATCTCTTCCTCTCCATCTGGCCGAATTGCGCTTGGGCGAAAAGCGCTGCCTATCCAAAGTTCCTGGGAGGAGAGCGAAGCGATCCTGCCTCTCCCCCCATGGAGCAATTGTGCGGGGTCCCGTCTCAGCCTCCCCTTCTCCGGGAATCCTTCGCAAAGCGCGCAAACTCGCTTTGCGTAAAAACCCACCGTTTGCAAAGAAGAAACGGGCCACTCCGTTTCCCCTCCTTTATTTTGCAACCCTCCCGGTCGAAGCATTGATTCGTAAACCCCCCCCCCCTGGAAAGTCCATGTTATTCTCTCCGGGACCCCCCCCCCCCATGACTTCTCCCCAAAAGACAGAACAAAAGAGACCCTCGGGCTCTCCTCTGCCGTCGC
>WNWU01000055.1:1644920-1719554 GCA_012654045.1 Ptyas mucosa
CCCCCCCCCCCCCCCAGCAGAGCCGCGGTCCTGCAAAAGGCATGTGACCTCTTCCTGCAAACCCCCCCCTCTTTTAAAATCAGCCTTGTGGTCAGGCTGGGGCTAAAAGCTAAGCGCTGCTAACCCCGTCACCAGACCACCCCTCCCAGCTTCCCACCGAGGGAAAAGCTGCTTTTCTGCCTTGGGAAGAGAGCTTTGCCACAGGGAAATCCTGCAAAGGAAAGCGCTGCCTTTTGCCGGGGGAATTGGCACCAGCGATCTTTAAAATTAAAAGGACAAAAATAAAAAATAAATAAATAAACCTGTGAGTTTCGCTGCTAAGGAAATACTCCTGCCTGTGGCGCGTAGAAGACCTACAACGTGGGCAGAGAGAGATTTCTACTTTCTTTTAGTAGTCATTGTTTCAGAGGCGCGGGACGAAAGCAGCATAGCCCATAGATAGCAGCTTAGAGAATGATTTATATATCTATTTATACATGGTGCCGGTAAGTATTAGAAAGTCAAAGTGAAAAGTTATCTCACAATCTCTTTGTTAATAAGAATTGTGAGGTACCTAACCCCGGAGTTCTGAAAAATGCATATTTTCTGTTTGGAAAGTTGCAGCTGGACTCCTTTCAAATAATCCTAATAATCTGAAATCGGTTTATTTTTAAAGTCTCCGTTGCTCAATACGATATTCCTGAGGGAGCAGCAGCTTCCATCTGATTTTGAAATAAAGTGACAAGGAAAACTTGCTTAAAGCGAGGAAATGAAATTAAAAAGAAGGGAGATCTTCCTAAAATTATACATTTCTTCATTCTAGCTATTGATAATTTTTTTTAAGTGAAGAGGGAAAAATTCCCAAGGAAATCAGTAAATAATTATGTCATTTATGTAAATACTCTTAGCTGGTACTCTCCACTGTTTAAATTCTCTTTTTACCCTCTCTAAAGTCAGTTTAGGTGAGAACAAAGAGTTTTGGGCAACTGCATCCTGATTGGGTTTTCACTGGGGATATTTGACAAAAGAAGGGGCCAATTTAAGCCCCAAATTCAAGATTCCTTCAACAAAGGCCCTGGGTTAAAGAGAGAAAGAACAAGGTAGAAATGTCATTTTGTTCCTTCATCCATACATCTGCAGGAACAAAAATGCTCTTTTGTGTTTCTTCTCCAAGTTAGATTCCTCCAGTTCTTAAAGAACTCTTGGAGATGCATTTACCCAAATCTGAGTTCACTCATCAATTAGAAGAGAAAAAATTAATGCAATCCCAGATGCCAGAATTTTGAGAACTTTTAACATCCCAAAACTGAAGTGCCCTAATCCTTCTCCATTTACAAGGATCGGATAAAGATCATTGGGAATCTATATTTGCTATAGTTAGTGCGTAAAGTGTCTTAAGAACTACTTGGCCAGAAAAGAAAACCTTTGAAAATAAAGGATCGATAACCTCAGTAGCTTAATTGATGGAACAATTTAGTCATGTAGAATATACAGCTACAGATCCCTCTCTCTCTCTCTTCTTTACTAATCCTTATAAAGAATGTAAAACCCAGCCTCTCATCTCTCGTCAAATAACTTAGAAAGTTCACGAGGAAAATTAAATGCTTTATATTAAAATCCTCTGTTCTACACGGGAAAAGCACGAATATTTTATTTCTGTAAAAGTTATAAAGGCAGACCCTTTATCTGGAAAAAATGGAGAACAATGATAATTTTTGCAACTTTATTTGAATCTCACTTCTTCCTTGAAAGACCAAGTTGGAGGGAGGGAAACTGAAGAGTGGATAGTCTTACCTAAAACAAAGATCACCCTAATACATTTCTGCTCAGCTTTTATTTTTAATTTCTGAGCAGTCTAAAATGGGACCATTCTAAAAAAATCAACTCCCACACAGATTTTTAGCGTCCTTTTCCTGCTCTTGTTATTTTTCTGATTCACCCTCAAATGAGCGTGCAGACATTGTCATGAGCAGACAAAAATTAAAAGTTATTAAATATTTTGGTACCATCAAAGGCTACTTTAACTTGTTTAGAATATCAGTGCAATTTTGGGAGAGTTCTGTTGCAATTCATATGGAGGTGATATTTAGAGATGTGATGTAACTAATACATTTATGTTGCACGTTAATTTATGAAACTTGCTGTCTGCAATTTTGTTGGAAAATAAGCCCATTTCTAAACGATTTAACAACCTTTTCACTTTCAAAAAACCCAATATTCTGCATTTTGTGTGAAGTGCGTACATTCAAAAGTTGGAGTCACTTTTTCTGTGGCTGTGTGTGTTTATTATAACTCAGATGTTTGCCGTGGTTGAATTGTTTATTATTGTATATTTTGTTTTCCCTATCTTTGCAACTGAGTTCCATGTTGTAGCCAAGATGTTACTTTTACACTTTTATACCATTAAGCATACTTCTGCTTTCACAATTTTTTTCTCAACATGGGGAAATTGTGCTTTGATTTGCCCTGCAAACATGCCACATGTTGCTCTTCCTTGGACTTAAGTTAACTGATTCTCCACAAATTAATAGGCAATATTTTCTTCAGAAATCCTTATAAATAGTCAAACATGAGCGTTTGCCCTGGATGGGATTTAAGAAGGCTACCAGGAACCAGTGCACCAGATAAGGACTGTTCTTGTATTCCATGATTCAAACTTGGCCACCTGGGACAACGTGCTAAGCTAATAAACTATGTTTACAAACAGTAGTGGGTGGATGAGCTCATTAAACGATGTTAAAAGTAGACCAAGTATTTTGAATTCAGTGGGATCCCTTCGATTTGAAGGCATCTACCAACATTACAAGCTAAGCAAGTTCTGAGCTTGGGTGGATGAGAAGTTGAGGGTTGTCTCCAGGAGCAGAAGATTATTTCAGCAAGGAATTTTTGGCCTTTCCTGCTTGTAGATCTGAGAAACTACCCCTCCCCAAACCATGCGGGACTTTTTCCCCCCTGTGTCTTGTAACTGAGTGTGGTGGAGGGTCACAACTCAGTTAGTCAGCCTTCCCTTCCTTCTTTTGTTTACCCTGGATTTAGAGAGAGACATTTTGCATCTTTAAGAACCTTGGAGAATCTTCCATTTATCTGGCCTGCTTTTTTCATGGAAATGCTCCAGCAAACAGGGATTTGATTGTGGAATCTAGCTGCTTTGCCCCTCCAAGAAGCTCATTTGGCCGGACAATGGTACCTCTTGGTGTCTCCACTCTTTTGAATTCCCAGTGGTCAGAGGCTTCAAAGGTCAAGCAAAGTGCATCCTTCTGTTGTAAGCAATGAAGAATGTGGGGCTGGGGGTTGGGGGAAGTGTGTGGGGGAGGGGGGTTGGGGGAAGGGAGTGGGAGCCGACCGGCAGAACACAAAAGCGGTGCATTTGGTAATTTGCAAGGATGGTTCAAACACACACAAGTTCTAACAGCCTATAAACCGCACAGAGGCTCAGGCAGGGTAGAAAGCACCCACAAAAAATTAAAAAAAACACCAGCCATTTGTAATGTATCATGTTCTTATTCTGCTATCCAAGTAAGCAGCAAGTTGTAGAACAAAGAAGGGGAACAATTATGATCTCAAAGACCTTAAATGAACAGACGCAGGAACTGGGTATGTCCAGTTTAAGGAAGGGAAAGACTAAGGTGTGACATGATAGCAGTCTTCCAATATTTGAGGGGCAGTCATAAAAGGTGTGGGGGGGTTCCGATCTATTTCCATAACTGTCTGGTTTGGCTCTGCAACCCAACAAGACAGGCACAGACTTCAGAGGATCATTAGAACGGCAGAAAAAACCATGGCTACCAACCTGCCTTCCATGGAGGACCTGTCTACTGCACGAGTCAAAAAGAGGGCTGGGAAAATATCTGCAGACCCCTCGCATCCTGGACATAAACTGTTTCAATTCCTATCCTCCAAATGACGCTATAGAGCACTGCACACCAGAACAACTAGACACAAGGACAGTTTTTTCCCGAACGCCATCACTCTGCTAAACAAATAATTCCCTCAACACTGTCTGTAAACACTATTCACTAAGTCTGCACTACTATTAATCTTCTCATCGTTCCCACCACCCATCTTCTCCCACTTATGACTGTAGGACTGTAACTTTGCTGCTTATATCCTTATGATTTATATTGATTGTTTCCCTATGACTATCATTAAGTGTTGTACCTCATGATTCTTGATGAACGTATCTTTTCTTTTATGTACTCCAAGAACGTATGCACCAAGGCAAATTCCTTGTGTGTCCAATCACACTTGACCAATAAAGAATTCTATTCTATATTGGAGGCCATCTTAACCAAGGTAGTTTAGTCTTTCAACAAAGATAATTTCATGATCTGCTCTACTTAGTGCGGCTGACAGAATGTTCCCAGTCATTGCCGTTTAAAACCATAGTGGATGGCTTTTATGTCTCCAAAACACAGTCCATTGTGGCCTACTCCACAAGTAAGTGTTTTCTTTGTGTTTCTTTGACACAAAGGAAATAAAAATAAAAATAAAGGCTTCCTCAATCTTACATACCCAGAGAATGCCAACCTCCAAAGCACACGCCTTCCAAGACCCCCTTCTCAAAATGAAACCCTTCAATGCACCAGAATGTCGCCACAAATCTATTTCTCAGAGATTTTACGCCCCAGAAAAGGCTACCCCGTATATTTTTTTCCCAACCTAAAACTCGCTCTGACCACTTCTCGAGGTATTGCTGCAAACGTTCTTGCCCTGAATCAATATTGCAAAAAGAGTGGAAAAATAGATTTTTGTGACCCTCTCCTTATTTTGCCGTACAGAGACAGCAAAGGGTGTGGAAGGAGATGTCGGATGTCCATTCTTGACCGTCATCGGGACACAAAAGCAGCTGGGGTTTCATTGTGTGCTTCTGGCTCTTTGGGGCACCAGCCATGGGCCAGTCAATAGGCTGCCTTCATCCCCTCCTGGTTCCTCTGGCGCAGAATGGTCAACCAGTTCCAAGGTCAGCAGGAGGGCAGCCTTTTGTCTCCGGCCCCTGAAAGATTTTAGAGCAAAAGGCTGGCTTTTAAAAGGTTCCCAAAGGTGGGAAAGCAAGAGAGAGGATTGGGTTTGGCAAACATTTGCAAGGTTTCAGCAGTCTTTTGCTTTCCTGGTTTTCTGTCTCTTCCAAGCATAGTGTAAGAATAACATGATCATGATGAGGGACTGAGTAGAATGTTTCCACACCCACAAGCTCACGTAGAATTTCTGCTCTTTGGGAAGACCCATGGAGAAAAAGTTATGGCCAATTTTGCAGTTTTGGTGCGTATTTTACAGCAAGGGATGGCGAACGATATCCTGGTCTTTGATATCACTCCTTTGAAGGTGGCTTATAATAGGGAAAACAAGGTTGAGCCAGTGGTGAAATCCATTTTTTTTTACTACCGGTTCTGTGGGCGTGGCTTGGTGGGCGTGGCAGGGGAGGGATACTGCGAAATCCCCATTCCCTCCCCACTCCTGGGGGAAGGATATTGCAAAATCTCCATTCCCACCCCACCCTGGGGCCAGCCAGAGGTGGTATTTGCCGGTACTCCGAACTACTCAAACTTTCCACTTCTGGTTCTCTGAAATTGCTCAAAATTTCTGCTACCAGTTCTCCAGAACCTGTCAGAACCTGCTGGATTTCACCCCTGGGTTGAGCAAACCATTTTGTGTGTAAATGCCACAGTAGCGTGTCCACAATGCTTTCCGTTTTGTTCCCAAGGACAGTGAGGGGAAAAAGCTTTGTTGCGCCTTTGCCCAGCTGGGGAGTCTGGTGCAAAAAAAAGAGGAGGGGGAGAAAATAGAAAGAATGTGGCAGGGGGGCTAGAAAGAGAGCAATTAATTAGCTCTGGCTTGCAAAACCAGCGTGCATCCCTCTTCACGCTTTTGCACAAAGTAACCTTTCCATTGGAACATGCTGATTGCGCCTCCTCCCCAAACAATTACTAGAGTTTTTGTATGCAAGCCCTCCAAAAAAAAAAAAAAAGAAACCAAACCCCGACTTTGTTTTAGCCACACAACAATCCTGTGAGGTGGGCTAGGCTGAGAGATTGCGGCATTCACATCCTTCAAACGTGGTTTCTTTAGTTTAGTGGGGTATGTAAACCCAGCCCTTGGGTTTTGTAAATGCTCCTCCTTGTCTTATCAAGCCAGCAGGTCCTGCTTCACTACAGGCAGGTTCGTACCCGTGAAATTTGCTCATCCTTGTTTGTCCAAGCTTGTCCAATCAGCCGAGGTGGTAAGACAGAAGGAAGCAGTGAATCCTATTAAATCCTCCTTTCCATTTCTCATGAAGCCCAAGTGTGGCAGGTGGAAGCTAGCCTCGGTGTGTCATGTGAGCATCTGCAAAGGGCTGGGAAACCAGATTTGCTTTTAAAGATGCTGTCAGGTGGAAAGTTAGAGGGGTTTGCATCCAACGCATGTTACGTGGCTACTACCCTGCATGTCAGTCCTGTAGAATAAAAGAGGTGTTTTTCAAACTTGGCCACTTGAAGAAGGGTGAACTTCAACTCCCAGAATTCGCAAGCCAGCAAAAAGCCTGGAAGAAAGTCCTCCTGGAGTCCCAAAGGTGCTTTTTTTCCAAGAGGCAACTGGAATTTCTATTTTATTTTTTCTTTGAAGACCTTTCGCTTCGCATCCAAGAAGCTTCTTCAACTCTGACTAGATGATGGGAGGAAGCTTCTTGGATGAGAAGCGAAAGGTCTTCAAGGGAAAACAAAGGAAGTCCCGTTGCCTCTTGAAAAAGCACCTTTGGGACAATCGTGACCTGGAGGACGGAGGATTTCCACAGATGTCCTCCTGGAGGTTTAAATTTCTTTTTTTCTTCTTCTTCCATTTCTTGTGTTTGGAGTCTGTTTGTCATGGCCGCCTTCGGCCAGGAGGGGGAGCCCTTCCGCAGCTCGAGAGACGCCGTTGCTTTGCAGCACAAAAAGCCCGCAAAAGTTTTAAATCCGCCGATTTTCCCTGGACACGTGTTTGCACGCCCAGCATGTGTGGCATCAGACACCGCGGGACTTCATCACTTTTCATACCTATGTAAAGGGGCGGGTGGTTTTGTGTTTTGTTTTTCAAAGCAATGAAACCACTATATTTTAAATGAATCATTTTAAATTCCCAGCTGATTGGAAAGCGTTTGAATTAGTCCGACACCGAATGGATAAAAAAAAAATTAACAAGAGGAACCTTAGCGCATGCTCAGTTGCTTCGCAGCCTCATCGTGCGCCTACTTCCTTTTCGATGCGGCTGCGTGGAAGCGCCGCTTCAACCCTTCCCGAGAAGCGAAAGCAAATGCGCACGCGCGACTCTCCTTCCACACGCGAGATAGGATGTTGGCCTCGTCCCAACCGTCGCGCGGCGCTCTGCGCACGCGCCTCTCCGACCGTCCCTCCCTTTAGGGGGGCGTTTCCCGTTCCTTTCCTCTTTTCCCTCGGCGCGTGCGCAACGACGGCGTCCGACAGGGGAAGGGAAGAGGGAGGGGAAGAGGAGACGACGTCGGGGGTGACGTAGGACGCCGGTAACGCGGCCGACGCTCGCTCGCGGCGCGCCGTACGTCCCTTGCGTGCCGGCGTCAGGTTCCGCGGCGCAGCGTCGCCTCTCCTGCTGCCCCTCCGAATGAAAGGGAGCGGGCGAGCGGCGGCGGTCCCGGTCGGCTTGTGAGCGGCGCTTCCCGCCAGTCCCCCGGTTGCGCCGGCGTCCTCGGCCTGAGCCGCCCGGTGAGTCCCGCGCCCGGACGCCACCCCGGCAGGTTGCTATGGAAACCGTCCCCCTCCCCCCTTTCCCTGGGGGGCAGGGGTCCGAGAGGGAAGGGCCGCCGCTTCCGGGGCGCTTCGACCCTGCCCGGCCCCGCGGGGTGGCCGGCCCAGCCCCTCCTGCTGCTAGGGGGGGAAGGGGTCCCCGCAGGCCCCGGGGAGAGGGGCCGGGGTGGGGAACCCGATCCTGCCAAGGAGGCTCCTGCTGGCTGGTGGGTCCTGGGAAGAAAAGGGGGCCCCGCCTGCCCCCGCTCCGCTCGAGGAGGAGGTGACGGATGGGTCCTGGGGAGGGGGCTTCCAAGCCAAGCGGGTGGGGGCGAAGAGACCTACCTGCGGGTGGGGGGTGGGCTCTGCTGTGTCCTGGCTGGCACCGAGTCTCTCCTCCCCCCACCCCCGGCCTCCCCGGGGGCTCCTTTGCAGGGCTCGGAGGCGGCCCGGGGGAGAGGAAGGGCCGGGTGGCACCCAAAGGTGGGGATGCCACGAAAGGGCCCATTTGGAGAGCTGGGCCCTTGGGGCAACCTTGCAGCAGCTGCCGCTTGGCAGGGTGAGCCTATGGGGTCTCCCCGTGGCGGATCTAACGGGAAAGAAGGCCGAGGTTGGCTTGGTGGTCCAGGGCATTTCCCTCCTGAACTGCTGGAGTCTCCGGCGCTGAAGTGGAGCCTTTCCAAATCTATTGTTTTACTACTGCGCCCCCCCCCCCCACATCTTAGGTCTCTCCTGAACTCTGCAACGGAAGCGCTTAAAGGAAGGCACCTGGGCTATCCTGCTTCCCGCCTTTGCAGGTGAGGGTCCGAGAGGCCAACGGGAGCTCACCTTTGCGTTCTTAGTTGAGGGTATCACCTCCCGACTGCAAAGGAAGAAGCCCCGGAAGGAAGGCGCTGGGCTCTCCAGAGATTGTGCCCAACCCCACAAGGGGCCGTGTCCTCCCCTTTGACTTAGGTCTGGGTGGCCGAAGGAAATCGGGGCAAGGGGTGAGAGAGTGTTGTGTGCAGGCTCTGTGGGCTGACCGAGAGGCCCTTCGAATAACGGGCCAGCTTGGCCTTCGACTTCTGATGCTTGTCCCCCCCCATTGATGGTTAATTCAAGAAATGACCCTGCTAATAATCATTGGAGGTCTTTTGCACTGGCGCTTGTATAGCTGCGTAGGTGTGAAAGTAGGTACCGGTATTTAATGGTTTTTTCACACAGTTGACCTATGTGCCCAACATCCTATTTGGATAGGGGGGGGGAGAATTGGCTTGGTCATTACCTGTATTCTGCAAGTCTCTAGGGCCAAGGTGATGCCGTGGGCACCTGTCTCTTATACCTTCCAACTGCAGTCGGTGGTCGAGAATCTGAGTAACCGAGAGACCTGAAAGAGATGTTAAGGGTGGGATGACAAAGCTAGCCATGTAGAAGAACAGATTTTACAGTGTTTATTTATAGACTGAGCAATATTATTTTTAGCTATTTGCTCTACATTTCTGAAGTGAGGTTGGTACAGTGCATTTATTGTGGCAAAAGTTCCACCGTCACAACCGGGGTTGCAAATCCAAGAAACCCACGTTTCAAAGCTTGCCCTATAACTCGATACCTTGGATTTCCTCCAGGTAATTTGGTCTTCTTGAGATCTAGGAAGCGTGGATCTCTTGGAAAAGGGACATGCTGGGGGTTGACTGGCAGCTCAGACGTAGCCAGCATGTGGACCAGCTCTCTTGAATTTCCCTCCTTACCCTCGGCTTAGGTGACATCACTGCTGCCCTCCCTCCCTCCTTTGGGGCTGAATAAAGCCGGCTGCTGTGGAGCTGTCTTTTTAGGACCATTCTCTCCCCCCCTCCCTTGCTTTTGGAACCATCCATTTCGGAAAGCAGTGGAGGCTACCCGAAGGCCGTACCATGCAGCTGATGGTTGGGGGGAAGGGGAACCGAGCTTGCCTTCTTACGAGAAAGCCTCTTACACCAAAGGTAGTCTTGTTTCCCTAGGCAGCCCTGTTTTTCCAAAGCTAAAGTCCGAAGGAGGCCCTCAGCTTAGAACTTAGTGGCCCTACGGAAGGACCCAGTCTAGTATGTCTTTAGTTGGGGTTCTGAGTGGTACTGCGAGTGAGAAGGTAAGGCTGGGGTTTGTATGCGAAACATTTCTGGAATTCATGTCACATTAATATGCATCGCACAGTGATGGTGAGGCTGTGTTGCCACAGCGAGGAAAACATTGCTAAGCTTTTTTTTTAAAAAAAAGCATTAAACCATTGTTAGCTCACAACTTGTCAAATGAGCTTTCAGTACCAAAACCACATCTGGATTAATTATTTTTATCAGAATGTATTCAAGTTCTCCTATCTGGAACCCTTCTGATATATTGGGCTACGACCCAAATCATTCACAAAGTAGCTTTGGGAAAAAACACGGAGAACCTGGTGCCAGTAAACTAAGGCTATGTAGAGTTATTTTAAAAACATTAATTGGCTGTTCAAGACAAAACAAGTACCCTTATTCCAGAATGGCAAGTGAAGCTATAATTTTTTTCTGTACGAAAAGTAATGGTAGTGCTATACGCTGATAAATATTTTTTTCCCGGTGGAAAAAAATAGAATATTCTGCACATTCTCAAGGAGGAAGGTTAGACAATATGGATTTTCAAGTATGTGATATTACAAGCATTGGTAAGTCATTTTTCTAAGCAATTTCCAGAAGTGAAATTATATGGCTAATAGTAGCTGTTTACAATTCTCAACAAGCTGTGACCTTGTAAGAGTCTTAGGTTGGATACCAAGACCAGAGCCATGCTCCGGCTTCCTCGACCTAATGCACTTTGAGGGCATGGAATTATGTGCCATCCAAGAGCCTTATTATGGGGAGGGTCACCCAGGAAATTGAATGAAGCCAGCAGTTTGCAGCTCTATTGGATGTGTCTGGATCCAAAATCAGATACTCACAGTTGGGACATCGTGATATGGAATGATTTTGCTTTAATTTTTTTTCCTGTTTGGGGGAGAAATTTTCCACTAATTTTTATTCCTTTAAAATGCTTGTAACATGGCAGCAAGCCAAATTCCCGGTGTGTATAAATGGACTATTAAGGCTCTATCTTTGAATGCAAAGAATGTCCATATTCAGTACATTCGTTTTCAGTTTCCCGCTTTCTAGAATGTGGATACAATTAGGCGCTCCCAGAAAATCCGAAAAGAAGAGAACTTTAGAATAAGGCTGGATAGCTTTGTTCCCAGAGCCCAAAGACATTGACATCTCCTCTCCTGCGCTGCAGTAGTCGTCTTTGCAGGCTGCCGCCTTTGGAGAATTACTGTTTTTCACTGAGTCACAGTTTTTTCTCCCTTGTAGAATGACACTTTTGGAAGCATGCAGGTCTGTTAGAGGAGTCACACCTTTTCCTATTTCCCTTTGGGTGCTGCTTAATGATAAAGCTGGCTTTGTTGAGGGATACTGAGGAGCTTCCCTGCACTTCAGTAAATAAAAGTAACATTTCTATTGGTTGTTTTTTCTAGCTTTTAGCCAGAATTGAAGTGGTGTCCTTCAAGCCATTTTTTAAGAACCATGTCGGGTACCGTTGGACAGAAGAAGGGCCCCAGGAGGCAGCGGAAGTGTGGCTTCTGCCGATCCAACAAAGAAGATGAATGTGGGCAGCTGTTGCTCTCTGAAAACCAGAAGGTGGCAGCCCATCATAAATGTATGGTGAGTCCCACGAGCGAGGGGAAGCCAGCAAAGGTGGTTGCAGGGGAGGAAAGAGGTGTATAATTCTTCCTTGCCTCTTTCTTCTCCCAGAGGCCTCTGTGGTTGCTCTTAGCATGAGCCTTTCTTCATTATGATTTAGCCTAGCTGGTGTTCATAACCTCTGTCGAGCTGTTATGTCTGATTCCTAGCCTAGCCCTAGGAGGACCAGACTGCCCATTGTGTCCGTTACATTGAAGCATGAGAGACAGACATGATTTCAGAAAGATGGCCTTGCTAATCTCATATGCTTTTGCAACGGTGACAAAGATTTTCCTGTGCTAGGGTCACCTATGTTGGATTGAATGTATTCCAATCTGCAAGATCATAACAAGGTCCTGAGTAATGTCTTTTTGTATGTCTAGCTTTTCTCGTCTGCTCTGGTGTCTTCACACACTGATAACGAGAGTCTTGGAGGTTTTTCCATTGAAGATGTACAGAAAGAAATAAAGAGAGGCACAAAACTGGTAAGTTAGCATTGCTGGTAGTAATAGAATTTAGACATGGAATGTTCTAAGGATGTTCATTGTTAAAATCTCGTCTTGATAGTCCTTGCACAAACCTTCCCAATCTGAACAATAAAACTGTAAGAACTATATGCATGTAGAGATCCAGTCATGTGGAAGAAATTGATATTTAGGCTGTTTTTCTGCTTAGAAGTAGTTCTGTAGTTGCTTTTCAAAGAATTGGGAGTATTGTATTATCATATGGTCAATAAAACAGAAAATTCCTGAGCAAAAGTTTCCTTGAGTCATCCGATAATTCTGAAAAGGATAGACTGTTTTAAACTTTTATTTGCTGCCAATTTGTACCTGGAGCTCTAGGTGGTTTAGAGCATTTTATATGAGAGATGTTTCAAGCTGTGCCCAGGGAGGTGCTAGCTTTAGCTCTTCTCCTAAGTTGCTCCACCAAAAAGGCATGATTAAAGCTTGATGTTAAATACGTCTATGACGGAGCTGCAAATTACAACCCCCTTCATATCTTCATCTATGAATGTGGAGCAGACCGTAGACAAAGGCAATCATGAAAGTGACAGGATCCAGGCCATGTGAGATTTTACACAATTTATCAGCAGACTCTAGTTAAATCCCTCATTGCCACTAATATAATATGGCTTTTCAAATCAGTTAAGCAGTGGACTAATCTCGCAGTAATCTGCAGAACATTTAATATATACTCACGTGTGGAGAGACACTGCAGGTGAAATGCCTGATGACTTTGAACACATGAAACTATATGGTCTTGCTAGCTAAGAACCCTGAGTTAACTGGCTTTTTAAGACTGTGGGCCAGAAGTTGAGATTCCTGTGAGCAGAGATGCCAAATGTGGGACCTCGTGCACACAAACATTGTCCTTTGTCTTGTCAAAAGAGTTCAAACCCTTAGAAAGAGAATATTTGCTTTGTTTTGGAACACGCAGTCAGTCTCTTCTGGTAGATACAGTACAATTTTGGCTCTATCAGAATCATCGCCGTTAACTAGTGAAGTGGGAACTACTATCTTCATCTCAGTGGAAGAGACCTTGAGACAGTGATTTGGGTTACCAGCCCATTCAAGATCGATCCGGAGATGGAAGAAGCTTAGAAATCCCGGCTTGTAGTCCTTGGCCAGCTAGTTCCCAGAAGGTTAAATTGTGCCAGGCGTTCCGTGTGGTTATCTCCCAGCTACTAGGTAGAAGGTCAGCTGTGGAATGTTTTTGCCCGGCTTCTGAAGATGTTCTTCCGCTTTTCATTTGGGGGCTGTAACTGGAGCCTTGCCCTGCTCGCCTTTTAAACTAGCAGTTAAAGGGCAGGCTGGGTTATCTCGCCCCGTCTGTTGCTGTCCACAGGAAGAGCAGAAGCCGTAATGGGGCAGTCTTCCTTTTTCTTTCAGAAGTGCTCCCTATGCCATTGTCCAGGGGCAACCATTGGCTGTGATGTAAAAACCTGCCACAAGACGTATCACTATTATTGTGCATTGCATGATCAAGCACAAATCCGAGAGAAACCTTCGCAAGGCATATATATGTGAGTATGTCTCATGAAATTGAAAAGATTCAGCACTTTTTTAAAAATGGTTGCCGTTTTGGTTAAAGCCCCAGAATAGTTAAGTAACTTGGTTTTTCTCTTGTGTTCTGTTCCTAGGATATTATGTCGAAAACACAAGAAAGTACCACACAATTCTGAAGGTAAAGCTATGCACAGTTTGTGATGGTTCTTAGCTCTCTGGATCAAACGCTCAGGTTTTTCTCCCTCCATGAAAAGTGGTCATGAAAACAAGCATTGTCTTTGTATCGGTTTAAAATTCCTTTCTAAAGAGTTCTTCCCCAAACCTTATGCCCTTCAGATACACTCAGCTAGGGTTCCTATAATCCCCAGCAACTGAACGGATTGGGAGGGATGGGAATAGTAGTCAACCCATTTTAAGAGCGATGGGTTGTGGAGGAGTGCTTGCAAGGAATGTCGAGAGATGAAAGATGAATTGGGTTGCTTTGGCAATTTCTAATTTTTGGCTCAGATGCAATACAGGAAGTGAGCAGAGAGAGGGATATGGGCATTAATAGCCCTCCCTCTAAATCAGGATGGATATAATAAAATATTTTCTTTGATAGTTGTAATATTCTTCCTAGCAGCCTTTGGTCTTTTTAATGGTGAAATGGAGCTGCTGTTTTGAGATGGGGCTGCTTTTCCCCCAGAATTTCTAGTGTGTCTACAAAATTGAATCACGAGTCAAACTGTTCAAGTTGCTTGTCTCTGTGTTTGTGCCTCCCCCAGCAGATTTAGAAGAAGGTCTCAATGAACATGAGCTGGATCCGTCTCCTCCCAAAAAAAGGGGACGCAAAGGAAGGCCCAGAAAGACAAGCCTTAAAGGGCAGTCGGAAGATGCTCGGTCAACCTCTTCTCACGGCACAGACGACGTAGAAAGCAGTTCTTATGTAAGGAGTTTGTGTGTTAAAATCCCTTCAAAGAAGTACCAGGCTTTCTCTCTCAGTTGCCTTCTCTAGAAACTGTATTTGTTTTTCTGGCATATTATTTTAGAAAAGTCTTTTTCTTTCAGAGAGACAGATCACCCCACAGAAGCAGCCCCAATGATACAAAACCTAAATGTGGATTCTGTCATGCAGGTGAAGAAGAAAATGAAGCTAGAGGGAAGCTTCATATATTCAATGCCAAAAAGGCAGCAGCACATTACAAGTGCATGGTGAGAAATAAAATGTTGTCTTCCCTTTTTCTGGTTCACTGGGTAGTCCTAACTCAAACCTGGGCACTTTAAGAACTGTGGAGTTCAACTCCCAGAGTTCCTCAGCCAGCAGTTTCCAAAATATTTCATCTATCCTTGTTAGGCTCCGTCATTATTGCACTAACCTTAGTGTAATAAATTTGTAATATTAAAAAATGGCTCAGTGTTACGTGTTTGTCTGATTCGGTAGCAAGCAGGGAATAGGTAAGCAGTTAGGCTTTTGGGGCACATGGCATTCAGCGTCTGACTGTCAGACCAAACGACTGTTGCCAAGAAGATTGGGAGGCACTTAAGAAATGGGCCCTGCAGTCTTGCATAGCATCTGGGTCCTGGCAGGCTTCCCCTCTGGATCCCTTTTCAAGCCTTCTGGTCCGAGAGCTGTCCCTAGTTTTTGTCTCAGCCAAGCTCCAGCTATGCTTCTGAAGCCTTATGCCTCTTTTTCTTCCCAGCTGTTCTCTTCTGGTACTGTGCAACTGACAACAACTTCCCGGGCAGAGTTTGGTGATTTTGATATTAAAACTGTACTTCAAGAAATCAAACGCGGAAAAAGAATGGTATGCCCTTCCAGTTTGAAACATGATGTTCCACCTGTTTTGTCTCATGCAAAGATCTGAGGGATGCCTGTAGGAGTCCCTTTTCCCTTTTTTCTCACGGCACGCACATGATCAGTGGCCCAGTAACAGTGGCGGTTAGGCAGAGATTTTAGTCTTGCTGTTATTCCTGTGCTGGCCTATAACCTTCAGGTTGGAGGAAAAACCACTGGAGCTCCCTTGCTGTGTCTGCCCAACTCTGCTTTTAAAACCTTTTGACTCAGTAGTCTCTCCTACCAGAGGAACTCTGAGCATTGTTACTTCATGCAAGCATGCTTGTTTTGTCCTTTCCCACAAGATCTCTAGACTGGGCACCCCACATTTCCTGCTGTTTGCATTTCAGTCATTGGGAAAAATAGCTATCATAAAATTATATTTGAATCGTAAACTTGCCAAGAAGTTAATTGAATGTGCTGCTGGCTTGCCAGCCCAGCCTTACTTCAACTCTTCATCCTCTTGTTATTTCTCTCTTCATGACAGAAGTGTACCCTCTGTAGTCAGTCTGGCGCTACGATTGGATGTGAAATTAAAGCTTGTATCAAGACTTACCATTACCATTGTGGAGTGCAGGACAAAGCAAAATACATTGAAAACATGTCACGGGGCATTTACAAGTAAGTGAGTTCTACCTTTCTCTGTTGGTTTGATTCTGGATAGCTACATTATTTTTTCTTTTAAAAAAAATCTGTAAACCTATGACATTGGTAAAAACTAATGGTGCGCTGAATCGGCTGAAGGAGTTATAAATCAGGAAGTATATTCAGGTCAAGGCCTGGAAAGCATACTTGCTGGCGATTGTCTTACATTCGTTTAGATTAGTTAGGAAACATGGGCTGCTCTAGGATTGACATAGGACATGAGACAACATGTTTCTTGGAGACTGTGCTGCATTTTTGTGACTGTTTCTGAGTTCAATTTATGGCTTTTAATGCAATAAAATCAGTGTTTCCTCCTTTCAAGCTGTTAACTGAACCTTTCCCAGCTAGCTGATGTTGAGAACTGGGGCTTGTATAGCAGATGCCTCATCTAAGCAGAAGTTGAATAAACTGCCATTACTTGATGTGCCAACCCAAGTTACCTAGCAGCCTGGTGCATGAAGTCGAGGCCAGGGAGTGCCTTGGCTAAGATTACAGGCTGCCAGGTCAGCCTCTTGGTTAAACTGCCATAACAGATCCCTTTCTCACATGTTCTCCAGGCTTTATTGTAAAAACCATAGTGGAAATGACGAACGAGATGAAGAGGATGAGGAGCGAGAAAGTAAAAGCCGCGCAAAGTCGGTAGCTGATCATAGTGCAATTCCTCAGCAGCAGCTCAATGGAAATTAGCTATGAAGTTGTCACCTGCCAGTCCTCCTCCTGAGATACCACTGTACAATTGATGTAGTTGTTGTTAGTGGTAAGACATTTTAAGCTGAGCATATGCCAATAAGTGGTTTTTGGTTTTGTTTTATTTTTTTATTTTTTAAAAAAAACTGGATCCCCATGGCACAAAAACTGGGGAGATTCTCAAATTCATCTAACTCTAAAGAAGACTCCACTCATCGGTCAATAAATATTGCTGTTATGTTCATCGGTAACCTGCTTTTATTCTCGACTATTTTAAAATTTATCTTTTCCTCATCATCTATTAAATAGGTTTCAAGTGACTGAGTTAAACTGGGAATGAATAAGACATCCATAACTACTAACCTTTTTTTAATGCTTAGTAACTTTTTTTCTACTGCCTGTTAGAAATGTCCTTGAACTGCCAGAAATGTTCACATGTATGATGAGCCTTCAGCAGTTGTTGTTTCACATGTCAATATTATGTAGGTAATCTGCAGTGCCTGGAGAGAAACAGAGAAACACGATATCAGTGAGATGTAAATTATACAATGTCAACGCTGTGGCAGATGTTGTAATAGTAAATTCTGTTCCTGGACCTGGAATTAAATTTCTCAGATTTGGAAAACGTTCAGTGGCTTTGTGAACACAGCGACCATCAGAAGTTTTTACTTACAAATTGGATGTGCCTGTTTCGATAGCACGGCTGTAGAATGTGTGCATTTTACATTTTCCTTCCCATGCAAATTTCAGAAGCAAACCAGAAGGCAATGAACTGATCCCTTTTGCAAAATGGCCAATGTACAAAAACCAATTCTCAGCTCCAGACACCTGCTTTGAATCTTCGGCGTGGCTCTACTTTGGGAGGACTCTACTGCCAGGAGACCGCTCCAGCCGTTGCTGACTGTAAGCTGTGAGATTTGAGAGTTATACCAAAAGGCTGAGGTGGTTCATTCTTTCTTTCCCGTCTCCTTTTATTTGAACCCTGTGGCTGGAATAACTGAAAACAAGGTGTTGTCTTCTGGGAGTGTTCAGTGCTGGCCCATTTCTCTTAGATTTCCAAGTTATGCTTAATGCTCACTTTGGAATTTAATCCCCTCTATTGGACATCATACCTCAAGTGCTCTGTGCTGTGTAGAACACAAGTTTTGTCCAAATATATATATATATATACAGATCCTGTATGCTGTAAGAAGAATGAAATAAGACACTGAGTCTTGTCTTTTTGTTTTTGTTTTTGAGGTAAGAGGTCAGTATTTATTTTGTGTCTTGTGACCACTATATGAGAATGTTTTGATATTTCATCAAAGTTTCCTGGCAGATCAGTGAGTGCTGTTAACCTGCAAGGATGGCTGAAATTATGTTAAGTCTTAACATCCCAGTTTTGACGTCATAGAATCCTGATATTTCTTGTAATTGCTTCAGGTGTTTTGGTTGAACCTATTCTAAAAACAAAGTTAAACTTGTTAGCAAACTGCCAATTTCACTCTTCAGATATTTTTCTTATCTCTCAAATGTCAGATTAAGCCAGCAGATTGGGACAGGCTGATAGTTGGATGAAAAGCTAAGAACATTCACTAGCAGTTGACACTGCAAAAAAAAAAAACTCTGTGATATCTTTGTTTATGAAGTCTTGTTTATTTTTTTATTTTTAACCTTTTGTCTGCTTTTTTTTAAAAAAATGCATTTCATTGTCTTGAGGGACTCAACTATTGTGTATAGAACCTCTAAGGCTCTCAAGTTGGAATTCAATCCATTTGGGTTTGAAAACTTCCTGGAAGAATGCAGTTTAGTAGGAAAGTTGTGTATAAAAATAAATCTGTTAATTGCTCTTATGCCATTGACCAATTTTTTTTATTTTGTAATGTAACTTTCAAAATTAAAGGCGCCACTTGTACTGAAATAGATTTTTTAGCAGGCTGTGCAGTTTTTCAAAAGAATGAGTTACGTTGTGTTCTTTAAATGTGTAAAGATTTTGCATTTCTTTTGCAGGATCTCACTACTCCTTTCATTTTCATTTCTCAGACATCTATACTTTGTTCTTTGATTCACATACTTAAAAAGTCACAGTGGGAGTTCCCATTTCCATTCCATTTATTTAAAAGGACTAATTGGTAGAACAGTCTCTTCTGGATGTGAAGACCATGAACGCTCATTGTAACTTCCTGTTTAATTCTGATATGCACGAGAAAAGCTGACAGCTATGGAAACTCTGCCTTGTGCACTTAGTTAGAAATAGGATGATGTTATACATGCCATTTCAATGGGAAATTCTGTTTCCAGTTTTATTTCAATCTGCAGCAGATTTCCACATAGCAAAGTTCATAAAAGGGCAGAGTGTTGAAATGATCAGATTCCATTATTTGCCTGAAATAATATTAGAATTTCATTACTGATGTTTTGCTTTTAAAACAAAAACGGCCTTTCACAATAAAAGATGTAACTCTGCTTTCTGTGTCCCTCTGAGTAGACCAAAGTTGCCAGAATAAAAAGCACAACACACCCTAACAATTGTAAGAGTCCTCTTATGAGTCTGCTCAATAGCCTTTTGGTGTCTGGGACTGACCAAATCTGTAGGACATGCAGATACTGTCTTCAGTAGATGCTGCTTTTAAGGCCATAGAGAACATGGTTTCCCTTCCAACTCACTGCTAGCAAATCTTTGCTGAGGGTGCAATGGGGGAAGACTCCTACATATATAACTTAAAGAGGAAAAGATGCAATGAAAATGTAAATATCAATCATTTGCAGCCATATGTAAAACTTTGTAAGTAAATTCTGTTGGATTCAGAAGAGAGGTCCTGATTTCAGTTCATTGCCTGTTGTATTTTTATTTTTATTTTTTGCTTGCAGGGAATTTTCTACAGGCATCTTTTGAAAGCATGTTGTATATTCAGCTATGTTACACTCATCCAGTTCTGCTGCAGATGTATATCTGCTTTTATACCTTCCTGGACTGGGGTCGGAAGCAGCATTTTTGCTTCTGGGACAAAAGAGCCTTACAGAAGAACGGAACTTAGTCTACTGTACCCACTCCACAGACTTTGCTCTTATTTCCCACCAAGTCTTCAATACTATTGTAAATATTCATTTGTATAGTGCTATCCGTGTGTGTGTGTGTGTGTGTTCCTTAGAAGCATAAAAAAAGTCATCTCTGCTTCTAAAAAGTTTATTGTCTAAAATTTATCTCAGAGGCAAGAGATGAAGAGGAAGTATGTGAGGTAGAAGTCCCTGCTCGTAAGGCATGTATTGTAATCCTGTGCTCACTTGAAATATGCCATCCTAAACATGGCAAGATTTATTTCTGACCAATTGATAGTGTTGCACTTGTTTCAGAAATACCTGTAATTCTTGGCTATGCCTAAAAAACCTCTTTAATTCTGCTTCTGTTGCATTTTTTAAAACGGGATTAGAACTAATCCAGGTTTTCTTTTAAATGCAGTCATGGACATATAAAGAAAAGTGGCTTTTCTGGGTTTCAGACAAAGTCTGACTTTTGTCTTCATTCTGCTGGAAAAACAACTATCTTTTGAAAATATATGTGTCGTCGTGCTCCAAACAATTCCTTATTTCTTTCAAGTATCAGCCACATTAGTACAGGGCTTCGCTCTTGAAACGTAAGAGATGCGTTCTATTCCATACTGTATAGAGGCTGTCATTTTTATACTTTAGAATGCACAGAAGTAGTGATGATAACTACAAGTTGTTTACATTTCAGATCTCTCCAAAAGCGAAATGCTCTAGGCAGAGAACAAAGAGACAGCAGATAACAATGAAGATAAGACCTAGAACACAGATAGTTGCCAAAATGTATTAGGAAATAAAAGAGTAATGATTCAGCACATCTGGTAACAATGATGTAAGTATCAATGAGTAATTTGAAGGATATCACCACTTTATTTAATGGAGGCATCTGGAAGAGAACTTTGGGTAAATATAACACATGTTCGTCCACATATGGCTGCAAAGAGAGGTGGAAGTTTGCCTGTTTAGATCCCGCATTCATTGATTTAGCAATCTCAGGGCAAGCAAACTCTGCAAATTTAAACTTAGAAGGATGGCAGGGTTCACCCTCCTATTGACGAACAGCCTTGAATTACCAATGCAACCATTGGAACCAGAAACACAGATACTATTTAACAAGCCCTTCTTGTCTTACCTGCTGAACAAAGGACAGAGTCCTCGATCAATAGGTTTTGCAGCCCACAGGTGTTCTCCCAAGTGGGTGCAAATTAGCACATGCCAAGAGAACCATAGCAACACACGCGCAACCGGTACCAACGGTTTCTGCAAGAATAAAGCAAAAGGCAGCACAAGCAACAGGTCAAATGTCTTTCATAAAGAAGGGCAATTTAGCACTTTTTTTTTGTTAATTAAAAAGAAATGGCACTTTGTATTTTCAGGCATCCGCCATTCAGAAGAGCAGCACAAAGATTTTTTTTTAAAAAAAGTCCTATCTTTGGAAGGTTTTTTTTTTGTGCTTGCACTCTTCTGTCTTATCAATTTCATAGCCCTCTATTCACCTAGACCAGTGATGGCTAACCCTTTTGGTGTCGCGTGCCAAAAGTGGGAGCGCGGGGTGTGTGTGTGTCACGCGCACACGTACCCACACCCATAATTCAATGTGCTCCACCCTCCTGCGCATGCACACGCACTGCCCCCACTTTTGGCAAATGATGGCACAGTGGGCCCGGTAGGCCCATTTTTTGCCCTCCCCAGGCTCCAGAGGCTTTCTAGGAGCCTGGGGAGGGCGAAAACAGCCTTCGCTACCGCCCTAGAGGCCTTCCAGAGGCCAGAAACAGCCCGTTTCCCAACATCCGGTGGCCCGGAAGGCTGGAAAATCAGGTGGCTGGCACGCGCATGCATGCTAGAGCTGAGCTAGGGCAACGCTCGCGTGCCCACAGATATGGCTCTGCGTGCCACATGTGGCACGCATGCCATAGGTTCGCCATCACGGACCTAGACAATAATAACAATAATGAAATAGAGGCAGCCCCCCTCTTCCCTTTCCATATAGGCCGGTTTGTTTAATTCTGATTTTAAAGGTTTGACATGCTTTCAGGGTTTTTTTTTTAAAAAAGGAGGATTGGGGAAATGTGTCCTTAAAGGATAGGGATTTATTTATTTTTAGTTGTATTCCTTACAAATAACTCAAGGCAGAGGATATCTAAACACACCTCCCTTTTCCTATGTTCCTCACAACCCTGTGAGGTGGGCCGAGAGAGGGAGGACCGGCCTAAGGTCACTCACCTAGCTTTCATGGCTAAGGCAGGACTTGAACTCGCAGCCTCCTCCTTTCTAGCCTGGTGCCTTAACCACCAGGCCAACCTGGCTAGCTTTGCTGTCTCTTCCCCTTTGCCAGACTCAGGGTCCCGACTAGGAAACCCTGCCGGAAGATCTCAGAGCTGTTAAGAATTAAAAATCCGTTTCATCTGGATATGAATTTGTTCCATCAAGGTAGATTAAGCCACATTGGGGGTGGTGGTGGTGAGGCGCCTTCCCCAAACCACGATTAGCTAAGGTAACCAGGTTTAGGGAAAGGGTCGGACAGAGACATCTATGCAGCGGGTGTCTACGTTTCATTTCATTTCTCATTTTAATATATATATTTTATTCTGTCATTTCTCTCTCCTATCTATCTATCTATCTATGCAGCCGGTGTCTACGTTTCATTTCTCATTTTAATTTATATTTTTTATTCTATCATTTCTGTATCTATGCAGCAGGTGTCTACATTTCATTTCATTTTATAATTTATCATACTCTTATTTTTTTATCTATCTATCTATCTATCTATCTATCTATCTATCTATCTATCTATCTATCTACTATGCAGCCGGTGTCTACGTTTCCTTTTGTTTCTCATTTTATTTGTTTGTTTGTTTGTTTGTTTGTTTGATGCCGCCCATTCTTCCACTAAGGTGACTCCGAGCGGCTTATTTATATCTGTGAGGTAAACCAGCTTTGGCGGGAACCGCCGCTCCTTCCTCGCGACCAACCGACCGTGTTGGCCGCCAGGGGCGCCCGCGAGCCCCGCCACCCCCCAAAACCCCTCTCCTCCCATGCTCGACCCCTCCCTCCCTGCTTGCCGGCCGCTCGCGCACGTTCGGCGGGGCGTGGCCAGGCGGGGCGTGGCCTGCGTCTTCTCCCTCCCCCCCCCCCCACCATCCCTTCCTCACCGGCGGCAGCATCGGCCGCTTCTTGCGGGGCGGCTGGAGCAGCGCGGCGGCCGCTTTCCCGCCGCCATGGCCGGAAACAGCGGGGGTGGCGGCGGAGGCAGTTGCATCGTGGTGAGGGCCTGTGGCTGAGGGGGGGAAGGGGGCAAAGGGGGGGAGAGGGAGGGGAGGGGGTGCCCTGGCTGCGTTGCCTGGCAACAGGGCGCGCGGAAGTGGTGGTGGTGGGGGTCTTTCGGTTGGTGGGGGAGGGGGGGAGAGAAGAGAGAAGATACCCACCCACCTTCCACCCCGGGAGGGAGGAGGCCAAAGCCCCTGGGGAAGGGTCTCTGGGCATGTCCAGAGCGCCTCCAGATCAAATAAACCCTGGGGGGGGGGGCTCCATTCATTGCTGCTTTTGCCCCCTCCCCCCAAAAGAGTGGACCCTGCCCTCTATCCCTGGGTGGGGGGGGGGAAGGGATGGTCAGCAGAAAGCAGGAGAAGGCCATCTTTGGGGGAAGGGGGGGCGCCAAGACCTGCAAGGTGCCCTCTGTGCCCTGGCAGACCCTTCCAAATGGGGGGAGGGCATCCCTTTGGGGAAAAAAGGGAGGGGGGAGGAGAAGGAGACCCACCAAGGGGCGGGGGGGTGGTCTTCAGGGCTGACAGGGCACAGAGGGGGATCTTATTAGACCTCCCCCTCCCCACAAACAGCCAGGAGGGGGTCTTATGCCCCCCCACCCCTCCAGCTTTGCCAGCTGCACCCTGAACAAGCAGTGGCGGTGGGCGAGGTGGTCTCTGCCCCACCCCTGGAGAGAGCAATTGGGAAAGAGAGGCTGGTTAGGAGGGAGGGGAGCCAGAAGGAGTGCTTGTAATCGCGGCCACCACCCTCTGCCGGTGTCTGTTGGTGTGTCCTTTTAAAGGCCTCAGCCGGACGAGGGTTGTGTGGGTGTGAGTGGGTGGGTGCCACCCAGATGCCAAGCAGGGTCGCCGTCCCCCCCCCCCCGCCTGTCCTTGAGAGCAAACCGGGAGAGGAAATACGAAAAGTTTTTTGCATGCCTGGCAGCCTGAACAGGGGCGATGCTTTAAAAAAAAATAATAGAGAGAGATCCCTGCAGAAAAAATTCCCAAGATCCGCTTCCCCACAATCCTGGAAGCATGCTGGCTGGCGCGTGTGCCTGGGTGGATCAGGTCCTACCTGGCAAACAAGCACGGGCAGCAGGCTTTCATCAGGCACGTGTTGAGATGAGTAACTTCCTGCTCCAGGCTTGGAAAATATATCTGGGTCTGCTTTGGTTGAAACCCCTCCCATCCTTCGCCGAAAAAGATCTGAGGTGGGGGGCTTGTGTGGGGAAGCTGAAGGTCCCAAATCTTCAGGAATTAAGAAGAGGCAGAAAGGAGAATCCCTTGGTCATCGCAAAACCCCCCCACCCAAATAATGCAGCCATTTTTTTTTGAAAATACAGGAGATCAAGTTAGATCTTGGACGTTGGTGCTTCCTCATCTGTTAGTGGGCTCTTTTTTCCCTGCCTGAAGTTCTGTTTTGATTTTATTCTTTTTTTTTAACTGGTTGGGTGCGGGGGATACAGGAAGTATTGGCGCTGGTCGAACAGATTTGATAAGGAGAGAAAAATACCGGCTATAAAGTGGAGGTTTTAGGGATACTCTTACAGGATGTATGGGTGCTGCTCCAGCAGATTTGATAAGGAGAGAAAAATAATCAGCTATAAAGTGGAGATTTTATAAACTTATCCTGTGTTTTTTGTGCCCTGGCAGATAGGTTAATGGTTAGGAAAAGACATTTATCGTAACCAGACTCTCTGCTTTTAAGATGAAAGGACAGAGAAGATGATGTTCCTGTGTGATAGATCTGATTTTCCCTTCCGTTCGGTTAAATCTGTAGAAGTAAACTAGAGCTTTGAACCTGGGGGGAAAATCTCCCTCCTATCAAAGCACCTCAAGTAGAACTCTGTAAACTTCCAAGCTGGTTTTTATTAGTTTATTGTTTTCATGCTCCTTTTTTTTTTTTGCTGAAGATAAGAGCACATGGTTGTGGAAAAGATAGTATACTGACCTTGAAAGATGCTAATAACGAAAGAAGATGTGATGTAAGAGTTCATAAAACCCCAGAGTAATTGGAATTTTACTGCTTATTAATCATGGCAGTTTCTATATTGCTTTTTGAACTGACCTCGAAAACCCTTCTGGGTTCAGACCTGCTTTTTAGCCAATCTGCCTGAGCCTGCCTTGCATTCATTAAAAAGAATTGGAGGAAGTGCTCTAGCTTTCTTTCTTTCTTCCAGAGAGTGCTAAAAGTACTGATTTGCTTCTGCAGCCTAACTGGCTGTTTGGGTCTGCAGAGCATTTCTCAGGAGATGTTGACTGCAAGGAGTTCCTTCTGTAGTTATACATTGGTGCTCAGGTAACATATCGGCACGCAGAATATTGGATAAGAAAACCAGGTGTGTAAGCATCACCCTTGGTACGGGGAGCCCTTCCAGCACATGCTTTGCATAAACTGAAATATAGCTGTAATGATAGCGGAACGCTGCTTGCTTCGGTTTAAAAGGGAAAGTTGTTTTTTTTTTTTTAAATGGCATCCAAAACGTCTTTGGTTTTAATATGTTAGAATTGCATTTTGTCCTGTACTCTTGGATACCCTAAATCATGGCTTGGAATATGTTAAAAATGATTAAAATTTGCTAAACGATTCTAAATAAGCCCTGCCTTGCAGGCGTCTGGATTTTTTGCAAAAGATAGTCACCGCACCGCAGTCTCAAAGATGGAATCTTTTTGCAAACTCACTTGTCTCTTTCAGTAAAACGTGGATCGCAGGCCACGATGCTGTCTCTTGTGGGATGCAGCTTTTCTTGGGGATTCTGTTGACCAGATGTTATCTGCACTCTGAAATACGCTTTTAACGAAAACGCAGTTCCTCACAGATTGTAATGATGAGCATTGTCCACCATTCCTCTGCGGGATGTTGAGTTCCAGATTGAGTAAAACAGGCTGGCAGTGCCACGAGTAGAAATGGCTTCTTTTGAAGCTTATTTGGGTGGCAGGACCAAAAAGTATCTTTTCTGAATTGTTTCGTAGAGGAGGAAAGGTGTGGCAGTGAGAATGGCAAGCGTCAAAAGCAGTTATTAAACTTTAGTCCAGGGAACCTTGCCAGCCGGCATTTTAATGCCATGTGCGCCAAGCTGATTTTGCATAAACACTTCTTTTTATGAAGTCAAAAATTGTGGCCTGCCCAGCTCCCTGCCCTGCTTTCTCTGCTGACCATCCCCTGCATTCTTTCCCGGCAGGAATTTTATTTATTTTTTTCTTAAATCATACTTGTCCTTCACATGAAAACCTGAATTGTCCAGACTGCCTGCAGCAGCAAATCCACTGCCCCTTTGTCTCAAAGAATCAAATGGTTCTGAAAAGGGGCAAATGCCACAACCCTGGGGTTTCTGCCCCCCCAAAATGCAAAGCCTGAAACCACCACCAGTTCACGGCTTCAGGATGGGGAGAAAACCCAGAGAAAACCTGGCTTCTGATGTGGCTGGTTTCCGCAGAGACGCATCGTGCGTTACCTCTGACTTCGCCCTGTTTTTTTCCCCCTCCCCTTTTAGATTGGAGATGACGAACAGGGTTACGACCTGGATTTATTCTGCATCCCCAAACATTACGCGGATGATTTGGAAAAAGTCTACATCCCTCACGGACTCATCATGGACAGGTTGGTCTGACTTCCTGAAAGTCTGTTCCGAAATGCAGCTTTCCTTCCCTGCAAGCGACGGCAGGTGCTCCTCGGCTTGCGACCACAACAGGGGCCAAAATGTACATTGCTAAGCGGAGACAGTTGTTAAGTGAGTTTTGCTCCATTTTACGACCTTTCTTGCCAAGTGAATCACTTGCAGTCGTTAAGTGAGGGACATGGTTGTTAAGCGAATCTGGCTTCCCCGTTGACCCCGTTCCCCGTTGACCTTGTTTGTGACCCCACCCGTGAAGGACGCCGTCCCCTGGAACAAAGATGGGACTTGCTAGGTGCAGCTTGCGACATTTTTACCAGATCCACGATAATGAAAAAAGGCCAGCCATTCATCTGCCTCTCCGCCACAAATGGCAAGCTTTTACACATTTAAAAATGCCCCCAGTATTAATCTTTGGTTTTATCCCTACTAAGCAGATGCCTAGCAATCTGGACAAATATAATACAGCTTCTGAAGCTGCCTAGTTATTTTTTCTTCTCATAAATAATGTTCTCTTTACTAAAACATGGAATCAAATGATCAATATATATATATATATATATATATATATATATATATATATATATATATATATGATACACACACACACACACACACACGTTTCCCCAAAAATAAGACCCTGTCTTATATTTTTTTTGAACCCCGAAATAAGTGTTTGGCTTTATTTTCGGGGAGGTCTTATTATTTTGGGGCATGTGGAACAAGACTGGGCTCCTCTTGCTGTCTTACCTGATTTCCAGCTCTTGTCTCCCTAAACAGAGGAAAGGGTGGGGACCGACTGCGCATGCATTTAAATATATTCGGGGAGGGCTTATTTTCAGGGGGGGCTTATTTTAGTGCATGCACTCAAAAGCCCAATTGGGCTTATTATCAGGGGAGGGCTTATTTTAGGGGGAACGGGGTAGATATATATAGATACAGAGAGAGAGAGAGAGAGAGATTAGATATAAATATAAAAATATATAAAAATATATAAAAATGTAAATCAACGGTTTCCAATCTTGGACCACTTTATTAAGACTTGTAGACTTCAACTCCCAGAATTCCCCAGCCAGCCATGCTTCTCTGGGTGGGGAATTCTGGGAGTTGAAGTCCACAAGTATGTATGTATGTATTTAATTTGTATACCAAGTGACCAAGGTTGGACACCCACCCACCCCCGATGTAGGATGTAAACGAAGCAGGCGTATAATGTAACACGCATAGCGGGCTTTACTGTATAGTGGTCTCCTTTTTCTGCCATACCTTGAAAGCATGGCTCTCCAAGCTGAAAACGTTTCGCTATTTTGCTTTTGAATTCCTGGGCAGGCCCCTCTTGCGCCCCCATCCCCCCGGGTAATCAGGCTGTTGTAAAACTGGATTCCATTTCCTTTCCAAAAATCTCGCTGCCCGGTCCCCTTTCGTATCTGGAGGCTGAGATTTGCTTTGGCACGAGCTCCCTAGGAGAAGTAAGGCTGTTTGGCAGCACCACAATTAGATTAACCTTGGCAAGTGAGAAAAAGCAGGCATGTCATTGACCAGCCGTTGCTCAATAGTCATATTGACTGTCAGATGGAAGGTTTTTAAAAAGCCGTGTTTGTTTTGTCTTCCCACCTTTTGCTTCTTAAAACTGGGTTGAAGCCACTGGATTACCTGCGTGCAAACACCCAGTGGGCCTCTGTACAGGTAGTCCTCGACTTACAACAGTTCATTTAGTGACAGTTCAAAGTTACAGCGGCAGGCACTGAAAAAAAGTGACTGATGACTGTTTTTCACACTTACGACCGTTGCAACATCCCCACGGTCACGTCATCAAACACTTGGCAACTGACTCAACATTTATTTATTTTTTTTAATTTGATTTATATGCCGCCCTTCTCTGGAATCTCAGGGTGGCTTACAAGGCGTTAAGCAATAGCCTTCATATTTTTGTATATTTTATACAAAGTCAGCTTATTGCCCCCACAATCCGGGTCCTCATTTTACCCACCTTAGAAAGGATGGAAAGCTGAGTTAACCTTGAGCCTGGTGAGATTAGAACTTGCAGTAATTGCAGGCAGCTGAATGTTAATCACACTGCTTAGTCTGCTGCGCCACCAGGCTCTTTTATGAGAGGTCGCAGCGACCTTCCGGCAGGCAAAGTCAATGGGGAAGCCAGATTCACTTAACAACTGTGTTGCTAACTGAACTGCAGCGATACAAGAAAAGTTGTAAAATGGGGCAAAACTCACTTTGTCACGACTGTTTCGGTTAGCAACAGAAATTTTGGGTTCGATTGTGGTCCTAAGCGGAGGAGTACTTGTAGCAAATCTCACTTTCTTTATTTTCTTCCCTTAGGACGGAGAGGTTAGCCCGGGAAATTATGAAAGGCATGGGGGGCCACCACATCGTTGCTCTCTGTGTGCTGAAGGGAGGCTACAAATTTTTTGCCGATTTACTGGATTATATTAAAGCCCTGAATCGGAACAGCGACAAGTCCATTCCGATGACCGTCGACTTCATCCGCCTGAAGAGCTACTGTGTAAGTCGGTCTGTTGGGAGACAGGCTTTTTGTATTCGTGGCTTATGGTCAGCTAGAATTCGGAGACCTACAATGTTACACCTAGGATACTCAGGTCTTTCCTTGGTGGCAAACCTCCCCCCTCTCCCGAAACTGGAGAAAAAAAAAACAGGCAGTAATTTGAAAACAATTTATGCTCCTTTAGCCTCCTTCAAGTCTTACTGTGAACATGCAGTCCAATCAATATATGTATGCATGTATGTATGTATGTATGTATTAGGCCCTGCAGGATTAGGCAAGGAAAAAAAACCTTGTTTGCAGGATGCATCACAGCTAAGAAAACACCACTTTTCCTTTTGCTATGAGGGGGATGAAGCCACAGGCTTGCTAATGTTTAAAAAGTTTCCATTTCAAGAAGGGCTACGGTTTTTGTTTTTGTTTTCCTTTCCTGGAGTTTGCTGTAGTATTAATAACAGCTTTACTTCTTCTTCCTTTTTCCTGACGAAACGTAGAATGACCAGTCAACCGGCGATATAAAAGTAATTGGCGGGGATGACTTATCAACCTTGACTGGGAAGGTACGTCCCAAAAGAAGACATGGATACGGAGGCTTCTGGAAAACAGGGATATACAATGCTACGTGCCTCATTCATCAGCAAAATGTAGTTAAAATGAAATGCAAGTAAAGGTGTGAAAGCATTTCATTAAAAAAAAAAAAACTCCGTGCAAAACATTGCCAAGTTTCCCTTGCACTTCTGGCTTTGTCAGAAAGCTTTGCTAGCTAATCATGCGGGTTCCTTTTGCCCCAGCAAATTCTGCAATTGCAATGATTGCCAGGTGTCTCTGGCGAGGAGAGCAGGGTACACATTTTTATAAACACAGAAATGGTGCTCTTGTCCCTTTAGGAAAGGGAGGAGATGAAGCCAGAAAAATTAAATCCATGCACTCTTTAAAGCAAGGGGACCTATGTTGGCCCACATCACTGTTGCTTGGAATACCAGATCCTGGGATCAAAAAGAAACAGACATTACTTCGAGCGGATTTTCCCAAAGGCTTCCAGATGTCTCAAGTGATCCCTTTTCTAAGTTCAGCCCTAAAGTTCCTGATTTAAAAAGTTGTTCTCTAGTCTAGATGTATGTTCAAAAACATTTGTTAGTTTTGGCCATGAGAAAGTACTTAAACCACTTCAAAAATGTTAGCTAACTAAAAGCATTTAGGATGTGCTTCCTAAGGCGTTTAATTTAGTGTCTTTCCTAGTTTTAATTCTTGCTGCTTTGTGGTTAGACATTTATGTTTGAACTTAATTGTTTAAAGGCCCAAAGAATGTACTAATGGGCTCTTAATAATTTGTATATTTTAAACACCAGATACAATTTGTACCCATTTTCTCCTGGCCTGCTTTATAGATGGGGCATTTACCTATAATTATGTGGTAGTTAATTAGTTTTAAAAAATGAAAAAAATAGAAGTTGGGAGTTAAGAACAACTAAAATTACTGATAACGTTCTGTCTTTTCTTTTTCAGAATGTCTTGATTGTAGAAGTAAGTACTTCAGTGGGCAGTTACTACCTTTATGTATGTTTTGAGGCCCATTGCCTGGAGTTTAGCCAATTCCTTGCAAGGTCTGAGTAAGATGTGTGGATTAGAATCTTCTTCCAGTTGCAAATTTCAAGGCAACTTCGAACCTGTCCTTCCTAAACGGGGATGACGAAAACCGTTGAAACGTTCTTGTTGAAACAAGATTTATTAACTCTCTTGGTGACCAAAGGCACATTAATAATTCACGTCAAAGTTTACCTGCCTTTGTAAAAAGGCCCTATAAAGACACTTGATCAAGTTTTAATAACGTATGTTAAGCCCCGAAGCTATCTCCTTTATAGATATATTCTCTTTTATTTATTTATCTTTTTCTAGGCATAATGTGCCCCAATGCAGCATTAATTTTAATCTGGACAATGTCTCATCCGAAACGAGATATACTTTGCTGTAACTTTCCTCCAAAATAAGTTGGTGTGTGATCGATCCCTTTGTTTGCTTACTCCTCAGGATATCATCGACACCGGGAAAACCATGCAGACCCTCCTCTCCCTGCTCCAGCAGTACAACCCAAAGATGGTCAAAGTAGCAAGGTCAGAGCTAACCCTAACCCTTCACTGCCCCCGTGTCACTTTTGAAAGCCCTCCCCAGGCAGGACAGAACAAACAGCCTGAAGTGATTCCACTTTCAGCTCACATATCCGTAACTTTTTGTTCAGTTGTTTTCCTTATGAAAAATCTGAGCCAGCAACGTCGGCGTGCTTTAGTGAGCCACAGTTTAATAACAGAAGATTTGGGGTTGGGGGAGGGAGTATCAGTGTCCTTCACACGCAGCTCTCAAAAGACCTATATTTTACATTTACGATCACTGCGGCCTCCACGTTCTCTCTCCAGAAGCTGCGGTAAATTATAACCTGTTTTATGTACTGTACCCGGGCCCTTTCTTCATCTTTGTGGGCTTTGCTGTCATTGACTTCTAAAGTAGCTTGTCTTGCGGGCTGATGAACCGAAATCACTTTGGAAGGGCTTCCTTCTCTACGGTCGGAGAACCCCTTACTTCTCTGGCCATTCCTCGAGGCCTGTGACTTTCGAGAACGGCCCAGAATCATGAGTGGGGCTGAGGTGTCCCTAAGAATGCCACCTGCTTCCCCCTCCTCTCTTCGCATGAAGGGAGATTGGAGGAAACCTTGTTCAGGAGCTGCATGGGTCAAGACAGGAGGCCGTGCACGAAGAAGATCCATTTCCCAATCTGGCTGTCTTACCAGAGATTGATCTTACGGCTTTCCCCTTTGAGCCAGCAGAGCTGCTCAGCTGTTTTAAGGACGTTTGATCCACTGCCACTTCGCAAGAAAAGTGTAACTGCTGATCCGAACCAGAAACGGCACGGTTGATAAAGCTGCTCACTGCCGGTTTCGGTTGCCCATAACAAGCTGCTCCCAGTGTCGGTCGTGCTCTGACCTTGACCAAGTATGCAGCACTGATAGCAGACAAGCAGCCGCTGAACCGGCTTCTGTATACTAGAGATACACACACACACACACACACACACACACACACACACACACACAGAACCGCACTCTTACTTGTGAGGCTTGTGGAAAATAAATGCATCAGGCAGCGTGTGTGGGCCACTCGCTCTTTCCTGCCGATCAAGTTCTCAGCAAGGCAGAGGCTGATGTGGGGAGGAAGTGGGGCAGGCTTTCTTGTCCTGCCCTGCTTAAGGAGGCAGCCGTGGCCCTTCGGTTCTTCCTCAGCTCCTCTGCTGAGACCCGAGCCAAGAAACAGCCTTGGTGTATACCTAAAGCTCGGGAGAATTTCATCAGAAGGGTCCTGCTGGCTCTCTCGGTTGGCTGTTTATTTATTTATTTATTTTGCTGCACCTGTGAGGAAGGACAGAACGTAAACCAGAGCTCAGAGGTGTCCAACCTTGGCAATGTTAAGACTTGCGGACTCCCAACTCCCAGGTGGCTGGGGAATTCTGGCAGCTGAAGCCCACAGGTTGCCAAGCTAGAACAAACCTGGTGTGGAATGCACCGATTGCCTATAATTTTTGCCCCTATATGAACTGACTTTGGTTTGGCTTTTTTTTTTTTTTTTTGACAGCTTGTTGGTGAAAAGGACACCCCGAAGCGTAGGATACCGGCCCGATTGTAAGTGACTCTTGTGTAAGCATAGTGTAATATGGAGTGTAATCTTAGAGGCCGTTGAAACCAGAAATCAATGGGCTGAAACTGGTTGAGGAGGAGACGCTCCAGTGGCAGAAGACGGAGCTGGCTTACAAGAACAGCTTTTCTGTGCCTTGAAAAATCCAGCTGTTGGCTGTGTGTGTGTAGGCAAAACTAAGCCAAAGCAGCTAACAGTGTAAGCCAGTGCTCAGTCCCCGTCTGTTTAAAAGAGATTTACTCCCTAATGACTACGTTTAGGATTTCAGCTTAACAACATTGGGGTCACAGTGTGTGCATTCGTTCTAATTTTGGGGACCTCTTCCAACTTCCTCCTCTCTTCTTTTACTCATGATGGAACTTCGAGTGACATTAAGGCACCTGTTTAACTTACTGCCTTATGGTAACAAACCTTGTTTTATTTTAAAAAGGCCCCTGCCATTTTGCCGCAGCAGTCTTAACCAACCGTTCCAGTTAATGCAAAGTGGCATCATAATTAATATTATTAACACGGTTGTCCCAAACCCCTGCCTAAGTTTAACCTTCTGCTTTATTGTGGTTCTTTTCAGTTGTTGGTTTTGAAGTGCCAGACAAGTTTGTGGTTGGATATGCTCTAGATTATAACGAATACTTCAGAGATTTGAATGTAAGTGATTAACACAGATCATCTTGTTTTTTTTTTAAAAAAACATCTTCACCCTTGCCTTTATTTTGCTTCTTTTAGCAACGGGAAAGGGTCAAAAGCTGCCTTGAGTCGCCATGGGCGAATAGGCGGCAATATAAATTCAATGAATGAATGAATGAATGGAAACAGCAGGAACATAATTTTTTCTTGAGCAACAAGAGTAGGAACGTCCAGAGTCTTGGGCGACTCCCAGGGCCCTCAAGCCACCTTTTCCAGACTGATTCCCATTTTGATTCTGGCTTCCCACACAGTTTGGTATGGAGCAAACTAGACAAAAGTCTGTAAAACCCGAGGCGGCTTCTTGGCAAAGAAACCGTCAGAATTCAAAGACTATACAGGTTGTCCCAGACTTTAAAGTACAATTTGGACTAGGATTTCTTTCGGTAAACGAGGTGGTTAAGCAAGTGGCAGCCACGTTTATGACCTTTTTAGCCATGGTTAAATGATTACAGTTGTTAAGTGAAGCATATCGTGGTTAAGCAAATCCGGCTTCCCCTATTGATTTCACTTTCTAGGAAGGTTGTGCTGGAGATCACACGTCTCTGGGATGCTGCAACCACACACACCGGTTGCCCAGTCCCCAAATTTTGATTGCATGACTTGTGAGAATGCTACAGCCGTTGTAAGTGTGAGGACCGTTCCTTTCAGTGCCGTTGTGACTTCAAAGTCCCTAACGATATGGTTGTAAATGGAGGGCCACCTATTAAACGGGGAACAGCAGGGAGTTTACTTTGAACACGGCAGCCCTGTCACGTCCCTGGGGTGGGTGGGTGTTTCCATGCCCCGGGCCCCAAAAGTTGGCTTTCAAGGCGAGAATCAGCAAAAGGTCAGTCTTCTCCTTGTTGAGCCGTGGTTAGAGTGCAATTCTACAGGCTACTTCTGCCTGCCTGCCGGCTGCCTGCAATTTGGCAGTTCAGATCTCACCAGGCTCAAGGTTGACTCAGCCTTCCGTCCTTCCGAGGTGGGTAAAATGAGGACCGAGATTGTTGGGGGCAAGAGGCTGACTCTGTAAACCGCTTAGAGAGGGCTGTAAAGCACTGTGAAGCTGTGTGTTGCCTTCTGGCAGAAGATACAGAACCATTAAAACTCAGACCACACGTTTTCTGAATAGTTTTTATCCCAGAGCTATAACTGCACTCAACCATGAACTAAAGGGCCACCATCAGTGAGCTGTTGGACAGCATTACTTGGTCTGTTGTGTGGATGTTTGGGTGGTTTAGGGGTGGGGAATTCTTGGTGGTGGGAGTGTGTCTGGGGATTGTCATGTGTGTTGGGCTTGGTCTCTGGGTGTTATGTGAATTTGTATGGGTATGCTGTGTATATACGTACAATGACAATAAACTATATATGTGTGTATATATATGTATGTATATATATATATATATGTCTTAAGTGCTATTGCTAAATGTGAAGGAAAGGAAGGAAGGCAGGCAGGCTGGACAGCTGTCAATCACCATGAAGCGGTATATAAGTCTAAGCCCGTGATGGCGAACCTATGGCATGGGTGCCACAGGTGGCACGTGGAGCCATATCGGTGGGCACTCGAGCTCAGCTTCGGCACACATGCATGTGCCGGCCAGCTGATTTTCGGGCCTTCTGGGCCCACCAGAAGTCAGGAAACACACTGTTTCTGGCCTCCGGAGGGCCTCTGGGAGGGTGGGGAAGGCTGTTTTCACCCTCCCCAGGCTCCTAGAAAGGCTCTGGAACCTAGGGAGAGCGAAAAACAGGCCTACCGTGCCATTGCGTGCCAAAAGTGGGGGGAGCATGGGGGGGGCGGGACACATAGAATTATGGATGTGGGCACACGTGCGTGTGACCCTAGTGTGCTCCCCCCGCTTTTGGCACGCGATGGCAAAAAGGTTCGCCATCACTGGTCTAAGCGCTGTTGCTATTATGAATTCGGAAGCCTTTTCCTCCTTGTCTTTCAGCACATCTGCGTGATCAGCGAGACCGGGAAGCAGAAATACAAGGCGTGATCCCGGTTTCACCCAACAGCAGCGAGACCGTGAAGCTGAGCTCCAGCCCCTCCCTCTCTGCCTTTCGGCCCAAAGACCAGCTTCGGATTGTGGAGTGATTCTCTCTCTCTCTCTCTCTCCCTCTCCCTCTCCCTCCCTCTCTCTCTCTCTCTCGCTCTCTCTCTCTCGTCATAATCGCTTGCTCTAACTTATTGCATGTACAGCATGGGAAACTCATTTTCTTTATTTACATTTGGGAAGTCAAAAGAAAGTTTCTGCTTTCCCTTTTTTTAAATTTGCACTATGCATCTCCTCCTCCTCCTCCTCACCCCTCCCTTAAGAAAAACAAATCTCTCTCTCTCCCCCCCTCTTTCTCTCCCACCCACCCACCCCTTTTAAAAAAAACCTCATCCACTCATGAAATAGTTATAAGTACTGTAAATGTATAAGGCATTTTAAGATGGGAAATCTATATTAGTAATATTTTTTAAAAAAACAAGTAATTTAAGTTTTATATTGTAACGGAATGTAATTGAGATTTTTGGGGAGGGGGGGAGGCGTGATAACGGGGTTGCTGCTCCAGGGGTGGTGGGTGCTGGGAAAGAGGCACACGGAGCACCTTCGGATGGTCTTGGGATCTTTGAAAGGAGCATCGATGCTCTCCTGCGAAGCTGCTTCTCGGAGTTGCTTTCGTTGCCTCTTGCAGAGTTAAAAGAAAAGGGTCTATTTGGGTCTGGGGTGGGGGGGAAGAAATGCAATGCAACCACGTCAAGGAAAGCTCAGGATTCGAGGGCAACCGTTGTCCGCTGGCGTCCTTTGGCTAAAGGCTGATCCAAGGAAAAGCTGCTTCCATCCGGCTGGCAACACACAAGTTCCCTACACAAGCTTGTGTGTCTCTCGCTCATTCTTTCCTCCATCAGCTGAGTTGCGTTGCCTTTCGCACCCGACCCATCGTCTTTGTATTTTGTGCCAGTGAAAAAACAAAAAAAACAAAATATGATTGTAACGCTGACCCTTCGAGGTGCACAAAGCGGATGTACTTTAAAAATAAAACGCTGTTTCTCCAAAGAGACTGCCAAGGCAGCTGTGAGCTGGCTCCACCGTATACTTAAAGCAATCACCAGCTGTGCTCCCTCTCTCTTTTGCCTCAGTTTCCCCATCCTCATCCCAGGGCAATGATTTCAGGGAAGAATTCTGGCCTCTTTGGGAAAGGTGGGGGCATGAGCAATAATTGGCCCCATTGGGAAACGGCTGTTGGCTTCTGGCAAAGTCAGTTGGCATTGGGCAGTTCCTCTGAGAAACCCCCTTTGCAGACGGAGGAGCCCTTGTATTCATCACAGTTGTTAGTTCCTAAATTGTGCCTGCCCCTTCACAACCCCATAGACCACAGCCTTCCAACCCCCTCCTCCAATATCTCCCAGAGTTTGCCCAAATTCATGATCATTGCATCCATGACACCCTAACCTCTGCCATCTCCCCCTTCTCCTTTTAGTCCTCAATCTTTCCCAACATCTTTTCCAATGAGTCCCCTCTTCCCATGACTTCCCAGTTCATCCCTGCGTGTTTTTCAGGGTCTTTTAACATTGGAGGTCACAAGACACTGTCTAATTTTGATGCCCGTAAAAAATTTACAAGTGCCTAAAAATTTTAGGGGCCATTTTTGTCCTTCCGTGAAAGAGGTTTCCATTGTTTTCTTCTGCCCCAGTTCAGGATGGTGGTTTTAAAATACGTTTTAAGGGTTTTCATTTTCTCCGCTGCTGATTGCAGAAGGGTGACCTCTGGTGTTCCTTGGGCTGGAGCACATTTTCAACTTCAGCATCCCGTTAAAAGGAGCTGCATACGATGTGGCTCACTCACCAGGGAAACCAGGCGGATGTTGGCATGGATTTGCCACTAAGAAAACTCAGAATCTTCTAGCGATGCTCTGGCATACACACACACGTGACCCATTGGCCTATTTGCCTTGCGCCTGGAAGTGGGGAATGCTCACAGTTGTGTTAAATCAGTGCGGTTCCTTTGGGGCCTAACCTGACACATGACTTAGTAGCACCTATGGGGCAGGCCACGATTCGCTTCTCAAACCATGGTTAAGAACCTCCAATGCAGGATCCGGTTTTGGTTTATTTAAAACAGTCTTTATTGATTAAATCTCGAGGGTTTGTACAACATAACAAATGAGAACAAATAGCTTCACACTTCACGCTAAGTAAACAAAACAAAACAAAACTTAAGCTACTTACTGGGGACCGAATCCTGCCTTTGCATTATAGTTGGAAATCAGTGGACGTCCTACATATTGGGCGGTTCCACATTTTGCAGTTCGTGATGGTTTGTATTTGTCGATGCCAGTCCGTATTCCTGTTTCATGGCACCATCAGCAGGATTAGACCAAAAATCGGGGCAGAATCTGCCCCTTTCTCAAAAGCTCTGATGCTGAAATTCTACTTTGCCACAGGACATGATGCACCCCAGAGAGCTCTGAGATCGTGGAGATTCTCCATCCTGGTCATGGTTGTCCCAAAGGTGTTTTTTTTCAGAAGGCAGCTGGACTTCCAGTTTTTCCCATTTGAAGAGGTTTCGCTTCTCATCCCAGAAGCTTCTTCAGCTCTGACAGGATCTCTCCCATTCCCCACTATCCTGTCAGAGCTGAAGAAGCTTCTGGGATGAGAAGCGAAACATCTCCAAACGGGAAAAACAAGAAAGTCCAGCTGCCTCCTGAAAAAAACACCTTTGGGACAGCGGTCCGGATCTCTTGTCTTTGGTCAGTTAGGTAAGTAAAGCACCTTGGCGGGTGAGGTCTTTGGGTTTGTGCTAAAGGCAGAAGAGGAAAATGGGAATCCCTTTACGCCGGCAGTTATCCCGAATCAAGGGCCCCTTCTCTGGGTTTCCCCGGATCTCCAGCCTGGCCCGTCAGGTCCTGTGCAAGGAAACCAGGGGAGACCAGGAGGAAAACTGGCGGCCATGGGGCCGGTGGTCCACTCCCTTCTCCGAAGCTCCCGCCCGGCTCCCGGTGGCGGGCGAAAGAGCGCTCCCCGTCCTTCTTTCTCCCGGTGCCCCGAAGGGAAGAGACGGAGCCCGGCCGCGAGCATCGCCCTCTGTGCGGACGGGAGTCGGGGATTCCCCAGGACGCGGGGCGAACGGCGTCGTCCTCCAGACTTGGGGGGGGGGGGTGTGGAAGCTTGGCGAGACCTGCCTGTTTTTTTAGGGGGGCGGAGAGGGAAACCAGCCGCCTCCTCAATTGTCACTGCGGGCACGCTGCGCTCCTTCCCACCGCCCAACGAGCCCCCTGCGAGGTAGGCCGGGCGGGGCAAGCCCAAGCAAGCGCCCCCATCCCCGCCTCATTTGAAGCGGCGTCGGCAGGCGAGACTCGCTTCTCGCTGCAGCTCCGACGAGGCTTCTCCCGGGCTGTGGTCGATCCCCCGCCGGCAGGCAGACAAGCGCTAAGGCCGGCTAAACCGCGACTTGTTTCGCAAAGTCAGCGGCGGGCTGGCGAACCGCGCCATCGGCGGGCAGACCCTGTCGGGGGGTGGGGGGCTCCCTCTGCTCTGCTCATCCCCGGAGGGGGCGCCGAGGGACGTCGGCTGCAAACGGGACCGGGCTGCCCAGCCGCGCCCAGCCTGGCGGAGAGCAGGGTGGGGCCGTCCGACGAAGCGCACCTCCTGCCTCTCGGGACGGAGCGACTCGCGGGGGCGAACGAAAAGAGGCGCAAGGGCGAACGGGGGGGACGGACATGCGCTTCCCAGGAGACACCCCCCCCCCCGCCCCGACCCGGCGGAAGCAGCCAAGAGACGGCGCTTCTTCTCCGCGGGCCAGCCGCAGCTGAGCGCCCAGCCGCATGGGCCCGAGGGTACCACTAGGAAAGGGCGCCCCCCCCCCCTCAGCCTTGCAAACTCGAGGGGCTTCTTCGTTATTTTACTGGACCAAAAAGGGCTTGAAAGCCCGCGAGCTCGGCTCCAGCGCCCTCCATCCCGCCCGGCTTCCTAGCATTTACGTCGGGCAAAATTCTAGCCCGGCCCTTCGCCTCTCTCGCCGGGAAGAGAACAGAACCAGAGATGGAAGGGACGCTGGAGGCCTTCTAGTCCAACCCCTTGTCCAAGCAAGAGACCCTCTGCCTCTTCGTTCAGCCCCCCCCCCCCCCCCCCCGGATTTCAAGCCCAGACCTCGTCCCAAAGGCTGGAGGCGGGTGGGGAAAGCGGACGAGCCGTCCGGGCTCCATTGGAGCCCAGCAAACGAAACGGGGCCAGCAGCCCCACGTTCCCCAGGGGTGGGGGGTGTAACCAGAGATTTAGTTTCCTCTCCGGCCCGGCGCGCTTTGCAAACCGACCCAGCCGGCTCCGTCAGCAGCGGGAGCCCCGACGGTCGGGGACCGGCAAGGCTTGGCGACCGATTTCTCTCCGGGGGATGCGCTCTCGGCTGTCTGAATTCCCCATCGCTCCGCTCGCTTTTGTGCCCACCCCCACCCCGGCTCCCGTTCTCGATCAATTCTATCCCGGGGGGAAAAAGCGCGTTGCCGCTTCCGAAGCAATCGGGGTCTCCGAGCCCCCTTTCTAGCCCCGGGGGAACCCTGGGTGGGGCAAAGCCACGGCAGCCTCGACCACCACCCGAAGGACTCCCCAGAAAGGCGGCGGCGCAGCGGCAGAGTTTTATTCTCAGACCTCCCGATTGTACGAGGCGCCGTTCAAAAGAGCAGGAACCCCCGTGGCTCGTTTTCAGACGAGCCGGTTTGATTAAAAACCCCGTTTTCCTCCGTCTGAAAAGATACCGCGGGATTCCCGATTGGTTTTTCTACCTCTTCAAATTGTAGTAGTCTAATTTATCCTCCAGGTGATGTTTCAGTCTTTTTTTAGAGGAAGCTAAATTCACACACCTGGATAAGCAAAAACGAGACTTTGTGTCTTAAAATGTTGCATGGATTTCGTTATAAGAAGTCAATCTTGGTTCAGCTTGTTCTGCAAACCTATTGACTTATTTCAATGTGCAAAGCTAACTCTCGAGTTTCTGTCTGTCCTTCAGTTTTAAAGAGGACTTCAGCCGGCCATCAAAGACAGCAGCATAAAATTATCTGGCCTCAGATACGGGACAATCACACAACGGTTGATTCACACCAGGCATTTAATACAAATTATTCGTTTTATAAAATGGTATGGCACCAAGAAGACTCCGCGTAACTTTTACTAGAAAATCTTGTCATCCTTTTTTCTCCCTAAACTCTGGAGGAATAAACCCAGAATCATCACTTCAAGCCATTATATGATTTATGCACCGTCAGTTAGTATATAAACCCATCCAATTATGCTTTATCCAAAAAAAAAAAGCATTAATTAAATAAACCACTGCTTAGTATGATACAGGAATTCAGTTAAATTGCACCATTGATGCTTCTATCTTCCTGATTCAGTTGGCTTCTTCCATAGAAGATTCAGGGACGGATTCCCACCCTTGCTGATTACTAGAGGCCACAACACTTAGTAGTAGTTGGACTATACAATATTCATATACTACTATATTCGTAGACTCTTTCCACAATCAGCAGCTTTAAATTTGCTTATTTGTGGGGTCCTTGGAGCTCTCTGAGCTTGGTTTTATTTTATTTTCTTGCAGACATTTCATTACCCAACTAGGGAAGAAGATCAGTGCTACAAGGTAGTGGGTTTACATTGGTATAATAAAAGACCGCCAATCCCACTCCCTTCTAGCACTGAAGAGGTTACCTAGTTAGGTAATTAAACATCTGCAAGCTCAGAGAGCACCAAGGACCGATCCTACAGCTCAGCCCTGAGCTACAAATATATTCTCATTTATCTTTGCAAGTCCACGGAGTTGCAGCTCTCTAAATTCTCTAACAGGAGGGTTAAATTTTTGAGTGCAGAAGACTTTAGGGTTAGGGTGAGAGTTTCACCCTAATGGAGGGAGAATGTTTTCTCCTCAAATATGGCGAGGGGGATGTTGGTTTATTTGGGGAGAATCACAACTCCCATCCTAAAACTCTCACCCAGCGGACAACGAACAGAGCGCTTTGCATCTCTTTAGGAAGCCAGTTTCCCGGAGCAGGTGCCAGCTTCACTACAGCAGCAAAGCAATACTGGAGGCCATGCTAAACTCCAGTATTTACGTGCTGCTACAGCATAGCGGACAGATCTTTCCGTTTCTACAGCCCTCCCTCGGAGTAAAAAAGAGGACTATGATGTCGCCTGAGTGCTGCAAGACGCTGGTGGGGGAGGGGTGGGGGGGAATGATCATAGACAGGGGATTTTGGAAGACAATTCAGATTGAAATCTTGTCTCTTTTTGACTTGGGAGTAGCTCTCGTGAGTTTGAAGCTGTGCTTTCAAGGAAACGTGTTATTCTGCTAGCAGCATGCAATCCAGAGCATGCCCCAAAGAAGAGGGAGTCAAGCTATTCTCCAGAGCACCTGAGGGCAGGACAAGAAGCAATGGGTGGAAACTCATCAAAGAGAGAAGCAACCTAGAACTAAGGAGAAATTTCCTGACAGTGAGAACAATTAAACAGAGGAACAACTTGCCTCCAGAGGTTGTGAATGCTCCAACACTGGAAGTTTTTAAGAAGAGATTGGATAGCCCTTTGTCTGAAACAGTGTGGGGTTTCCTGGCTAAACAGGGGGTTGGTCTAGAAGACCTCCAAGGTCCCTTCCAACTTTGTTATTCTATTCTATTCAGAGCTTACTACTGCTAGGAATCAAAACGTCGAGGAAGGATGCTAGCCACTTTTAAATGCCCTTGGAGCAGAGGTATCCAACCTTGGCAACTTTTAAAACTTGTGGACTACAATTCCCAGAATTATTCCCCAGCCAGCTGGTCTTAAAAGTCCCCAAGGTTGGAAACCCCCTACCTTCAGAGGCAGCACGGCCTCAATTTTGTCTCTGCAATTCTATCTCATTCCCAATATTGTGGATTCAGAGGTGAAGACCTCAGACCCACACGGTTTGGGTGATGCTGAAATCATCTCCCCTATTTCTTTCATTTTTGAGGTGGGAAAGGAAAAGGAAAGTTATAAGGCGGATGCTTCAAGAACCCGCTCAAAGTATTCACACTGAAACATACCTGGCCAGGTAAGCTAAATTTGGGACGGTCTTGGCTTTCCTGAGGCGGATGATGGCTTCTCTTCGACTTGAGTCCTTGAGGTCATGAGGCAGCCCAGAACGGTCTGTATCTTCTTTTCTCTACAAACCATGTCGTGCTGCTACGTCACCTCAAGGTTGGCCAAATGAGGGAGGGTCCCCAAGGAAACCGAGTTGCAAAGCAATCCAAGAAGCAGGATGTCAGCTCGTTCCATTCTCTCCCCCCTCCCTCCCCACTTCCAAATATACAGGGAGAAAGAGTTCGAAGTCGCAACGGAACAAGTAGCAACAACAGAATGTCAATCAGCATCTCATAAAGTGTTTAGAGAATGAATTCTTGGCTTCTGAACAACTGAGGGAGAACTCAAAACTATGGTTCCATTGGTTGCGTCAGATGGGAAAACACAGCCTATATGGTTTTAGGCAAGCTAAGGATTTTCCATGCCTTGCCTCCCAAATGAATCGGTCTTCACCAAGCCAGAATTCCTATATTCACCTCTAAAATGCACCCGTTCCAGCAGTAGCCAGTGTTGCATTTCAAACAGTGAATTCAGGGCAAGTTTAATTTACTCCAGCGTAAATGTACGGGTATTAATCTAAGTCGGATAATCAAACAATTTGAGAAACTGATTTCCATCAACCTTCCGTATTTATTTGGTATGCACTACAATGACGGCTGTCAGTCACAAAAGCATTTATTGGTATGTCCTGATAAAAGGTTAGGCAACTACGGATTTTGTATTTTATTTGTTATGGACCAACACTTATATATTATAAGCATAGTTAGCAGTTTCTTTTTTTTTTAAATAAGTCCTGTGCAGATTGTTAACTGCAGGACTTTATATACCTGAAGGTCTGATCCCTCCAATTATTTCATTTACTTAATAATTCTTAGTTTATCTATGCATTAAGATATACAGCAAGTTTTGCAACCTTGCCTGATCTAAAGCCTTCAAAGTACTTTGAGTTGGATTAAAATGCTCTACAATTTCCTTTATTCGTTTTAAATTACCCAACTTGTCCACACCTCATATAAATGCATTATAAACTTAGATATCCCTTCCTGTTCAGTAATTCCATGAACATGCTCTACAGGGCAGGCTTTTAAAACACTTGACTGGCTAAGAAAAAAGCTAAACTCATTTAAAGAGTTCAGGGTTCTATTTTGGTTTTTTTTTAAAAAAAAACAACCAACCTCCCCCAAATCCTTAGAAATGGAAAATTATATAAAATGCCAATAGTATCACAACTAGCAACCAAGTTTGTAGGCTGTGAAACAAACTGTAAGTATTCTTTACTTTAACGAATTAATTTATCTAAATAGTGTCATATTTCTTTGAGACATCTTTACAGTCACTGGGAAATGACTCCTGTTTTCACTGCTTTATGGACAGGTATGATTTAAGGAATGTTTGTATGGACTATAGGCAAGAGTTATAATGCTTTTTCTCCTGCCTGGAAATTTAGCAGAGAAATGCTGCCACAGCTTAGCAGGACTTAACCCGTGAAAGCTGAAGGGAGATCAGATGGCACATTCAGACCACTGCCCACATGGGTACCACTACCCCCATGTTCCTGCAGCAGTTCCTGTTCACAGTAACTAATAGAAGCAACCAAAAAGTTCTTCTTTTTTTTTAAATGAAAGATGAAATGTTTGTATTAAAAGAAAATTAAAAATAATTTAAAAAGTTCTTTTCTAAGGGTGCCTGTTGCTTTTGCTAAATGCAGAGAAGAAGACAAGTAGGGAATTTAAACCCCCCAGGCAATTCAGCCACAAGCTGCCATTGGGAGGGGATTGCTCTGGACCAACCTATGCGGCTCTTTTATAAACCTCTGTTCATTCTACTCACCTGTGTCAACTTACCTGCGACGAGTAAAAACAACGCAAAGAGAACTCCTGGGAGAGATTTGCCCTTAGTTGCAACAGGAGCTAAAACATCAAACCCCACAAGCAAAGGTCTTACAAATGGTTTCAATGCGTATTTTAGATAAAAGCCATGAATGCAAAAGCTCACGAACCTTTGAGCTGCGAGAGGAAGTCGTGAGCACTAATTTTTAGGTGGGGAAAACCCTCCTCCCCCAAATACTGGTTGCAGGGGAAAAACCCCCGTACCCTCAGAGAGAGATGGAATCTGATCGCTTCCATTCTTTGATGGCCTTTTTGGTTGATTTTATTCTCCCTCTCAGAAACAAGGCCACTGGATCTAGGATCTGGAACCAGATCCCAGCCAGAGATTAACTGTTTCCTTAGAGCCCCATTAGAGCCCATGGAAGACCATGAGAAACTTATTATTTCTATGAATGGCATTTTGAAGCTGTTGGGCTAGGTTGAAGATGAGCATGCAACCAGGGTTATGGACTGCTAAGAAAAAGAACTTGTAAAGACCCAACTTCGTTTTGGCTACTACACTCAACCAATGTAGGAGCTAGAGAAGACTTCTGTGGGAAAGAAGGGACAATGTTCTGGCTGGAGAACGTTGTTAACAGTTTGTAGGCCAGGCATCTACTGAAGTCGCAATCATCAAATTGCAGGCCGACACATTCTTTTGCTACCTCCACGGACAAAGTAATAAACTAGACAGAGTAATAAACCGGACAAGGTCGGCCTTCCTCCCTTCCCCCTCTGTTAATCTAGCAAAGGGAAACAACGACATACCCCAAACTGTCTGTCCGGTGTCTTCCTCCTCCATCGTAGAGGTTCAGCTCACGCATAAGAACCCATGCCTGAAATTAAAACAGAAAACCCAAAAAAGAAGTCAGCTGAAGGGTTGAAGTAAAGTCATCTGTGGAAACAGAACAGGGTTAAATCCAGATTATCTTCAGAGTTATGGAACCCTTGGATCTTCAACCAAGCAAGCAAAGGGGAGCAACTTGGGACAACTTCCAACTTTGTAGCACAGGGTTTTTCTCAAGATTGGTGGTTTTAAGGTGGGTGGATTTCAACTCCCAGAATTCTGGAAGTCCACCCATCTTAAAGCCACCAACGCTTGAGAGACATTGATGTAGCAAGAAAAAGTCTGCCATAGCCGTCTAGAAAGAAATTTGTTGGAAGCCCTACTTCGCGAGTCACAAAGGACTTTCAAAGTTATCACATCCTACTCACACACCCTCGTCCAACCAACATTTTAATAACTCCCTTTGTAGCAGAGCGAAAGTTGAGTTTTGAGAAGTTTGTGGCTCGTCTGTGAGTTTATTTGCAATAAGCAAAGAGGGAGCCACAGAGATAATGAATAAACAGAAACCAACATAGCCTGCATCTCATTTCAACACATTTTTAGGTATGGATGATTGTTATAAAAAGATTCTTACTGGATTAAGTGACATTTGAGGGCAGATTCACAACAATCGTGTTTCTAATCTGTGGAATCTAATCAATATTTAAGAGACACAATGTGCACACCTACACATAGGAAACTGAGAGACTGGATTCACACATGTGAAGACTGATTTATTTAAATAAGATTAATGAATTAACCACAAATCTACACTGTGTGCTAAGCCACAAACATTATTTTCAAACTTGCAGTGGTCCCCACAAAACTAATGCTGGAAAAACACACCAGGAGTTGGGGGTGATAGCAACTAAGCAAAACTGTTCCTAAGAGAAAACCTCCTGAATTGTGTAATTGCACAACGAATTCCTGGCACAGAATTGTGCCCTAATTGTCTATTTCAGCATGAATTTAATATATATATATTCCTGCAACATTTCATCTATTTCTTCCCTGTATAAGGAATGAACACCTCCAGTAAAAGCCTAGCCATCCTATGTGAAAAGTGGGAAGTGAAATAAAAAAATATTAATTTTGAGTGGACTTACCCAAGTCATTCTCTTTTTTGGGGGGGAAAAAAGCCTCTTGATACAGTAATCTGCCTGACCTACAACCAGAAATAGAAAAATTTAGACGCCAACACTCACCCCAGTGAAATTTTAAAATAATCTCCTTGCTTTATTGTTTCAACATTGCTTAAAGCAAGATAGCACCTTTAAAAATAAACATAAACAAACAGTATCACAATTATGTTTTCAACTAGCATCAAGCTTAAACACTGAAACTAAACTTCCACAAATGAAGAATAATTTCTAAAATACAGATTATTCTCCAAAACACACCCTCTTTTTTAATTCATCACCAACCGCTGGGTCTAAATCACACACGCATCCCTTCCCCCATTTTATCCTCTCATAAAAGATCGTTTAGAAACAAACCAGGGTTAGCCTATTGATAAGCTGGTCTCTAAACTCTCCTCTTAGCCCTAACCCGTCTTGTTGCACAGCTCTTAAACTTTTGCAAGGAGGAAGAACTTGCAGTCTCCCACTTCATGCGAGGAAGTTTTATTACTTCTTTTAAATGGAGCACAAGGGAAGGGAAGGCTCCATAATACTGTATGTTAGAATGCCAGTAAAAGTTTTCCCTCAAAAGTGCTGACGAAGAACAGTATTTTAAACTCCCTGGAGCTTTTCCGTTGGACCAGTGTCGCCTCCTCTAGATGTAAAAACTGCATTGCAGACTTAAAAACCAAACTCTTAAAAACACCATTTGTTCAAACCAAGGACGGTAGGGAAGTAGAAAATCTGACCAGAATAAGCACCCGTTTAATAGGATCTGCATGTGAGCACGCAAATGCATTCACACATACACAAAACACCCACCCCTGCACAACAGATTATCTTTTTTAAGATCTGTCACCCCTTTTGCACATTTTTTTCCAGCAGAAAAGTTATGATTTAGGATTTCAAAAAGGCAGTTTGTTTCTTACCCCACCCGGCAACGACTGCAAAATTAGACAATTACAGATTCTAATCTTTAAGGGTCTTTCCTGCCATAGCTACACAAGAGGGTTCCTCCCCCCTTTTTTGCACACTTTTTGCTCTGCATTTTTTTAAAAAAAGAGCTGTAGAGAGGAGAAAAAATATTCTTCCACAACTCCTCAAAATTCTTCTAGCTGTTGCATGCATATGATTAAAATGTATTTTTTTTATCAACAGCCATATTATATTTGCGCACTCAGTTTATTATGTAGAAGTACCTCTGTCCTTTTACTTTTTACACTTCCTGTATAAAAATACCAACAAAAAAAGTATAGCGAAATGCAAGAGACTTGTATTGATTTTATGTATATTAAAAAGTCCAAACTTTTAGAAAATGTGGACATTTTTAGATTAAATCTGGGATCTTGCAAATTTCCCACACTAATTTAAAAAAAATCAATCATTAAATAAGAATTAACGTTTGAAAATATAGAATTGCACGTTTTGTAAAAAAAAAATTTTTTTAAAGCTATAGCAAAGGTAAGGAACAATTTTTAAAAATCTAAATTAGGCTTCATAAGGGATAAACAAATATTTTTAAATTAATTCTGTAATTTAAAAAATTCTACCTTGTTTATATTAGTTCATGGTACCATTATTTTAATCAGTTCCTTAAATTACATTTCAATCAATGGTTATAAAATAAAATATGTAAATGAGAAAAAATTTAATAGTGGGCAAAATAATTTCTAAAATTGTTTATTTTTTTTGAAATAATGACTTGCACACTGTAACAATTAGTTACTTAGAGACATATGCTGTGTATTTTTTAAGGCTAATGCACTTTTATATAAAAAACAGAATTTATTGTGAATGTTCTGCGCCTTTTCAAAAATTTTTTAAAACGGCTCTTCTAAAATCCAAAACAAATTTCCACCTTTCCGTTGCAAAAGGACCACTTTGAATTCGACCCACTTATTCCAATCTCCCGGGCAAAAAAAAGAAAAAAAAAGAAAAGAAAACCCACAAAAAAACCCCAGAAAACACCCACTATCACATTTTACATTTCCAAATTTTTTTTTTAAAAAAAGCGGAGAAAAAACACACCATTTTAAATACTTAAAAAAAGTGAAATGAAACCATCTTCTCCCTGGCAATTTCTCTCTCTTAAACGTTTACTTCAGGCAAATTGAAAACGTCTTTTCTCCCCCCCCCCTTTTTTTTGCAAGCACTTTTAGCTTCGGTAGAAACTTTTTTTTTTGGTCTTTTTGGACCGGGCGGGGGTTGGGGGAAGAAAAGTCATTTTTTTTTTTTGCTGCAACTGATTTCCCTCGGAGGGGAGGGAAAATATATATATATATATATTCAGCGGTGCATCACTTTTAACTCTCGCTCTGCCGGCTCCACGTCCGCCGGGGCTGCCACCTTTCCTTCGGGGCTGGGGGGCGGGGGGGAAGCGAAGGAAAGGCAAGACAGACAGACAGACAGAAGTGTGGGAGGGGGGGCACCACGAAGCCCCCCTTAACCTCCCCGGGTTTGGCCCCTGTCACTTTCCCCTCCCCTCCTTTTCCCCCCACCCTTCCCGCCTCCCTCCCTCCCTCCCTTTTTTTTCTTTTTTACCCGGGGAGGGGGCTGCGGTTGCAAGCTGCGAGGAAACCCCCCTCCCCCCCGCAGGCTTCTCCTCTCCTCCCTCCCTCCCTCCCTCCGCCACGCGTGTCTTTTTCCAGGAAGGACCCCGGGAGTCTCTATTCCCCCACCCCCCCGAGGGAGCGGCCGGCGGAGGGCTGGGCAGGAGGGACCCCGGTCAGGCCGGGCCGAGAAAGCCCCCTCCCCAACGGCCGCTGCCCCCCCCCTCAACCCCCAGCCCCTCAGGCGCTGCCGGGCGCGGATGGGCTCCGCCGGGCGGACGGGCGGGCGCGACTTTTCCCGGCCGCCGCTTCTTCTTCTTCTTCTTCCGCGCTGTATCCATATTTAGCTAAAAAGTATCTGGCGAAGGAAGCGGAGACGGCGGCTGAGGGGAGGGGAGGGGGGGAGGGGGCGCGGGTGGCGGCCTTTCCTGAGGGGGGGGAAGATGGGGGGGGGGGTCCCGCCCCTGGGGCAGGGGGGGCCCCCCCCCCCCCCCCCCCCGGGGCCCGGGGGGGGGGGGCTTCCCCTCCTTCTCCGGACGCCGCTGGACACCCCCCGCAGGGGGCAATAAAAACAGGCCCCTCAGACTCTCCTCCACCCCCCCTCCGCCCCGCCAGAAAAGTTTGGCCACTTTGACGGACCGGGGGGGGAGGTCTCCAAGCGACCGTCCCCCCCCCTTCCTCTCTATTTCGGTCCTCCCCGGTGGCTCCGCGAGGGGGGGGTTGGAAAAAAGCAGGGGGGCCGGCCGGTGTTCGGCCCCCCGTTCCCCCCCCCCGAGCCCGCCCGCGCGCGCCGCCTCCTCCTCCCCCCTCCTCTCCCCTCCCCCGCCCTCCTCCTCCTCCTCCCCCGCCCAAGCGCCGCTCCCGCGCCTTTCCCGCTTTTCCCGCGCCTTTCCCGGGCTCGTCTCGGGCCGGGGGGATTTTTAGGGATTTTTTGGCGATTTTTGGGGCTCCCCCCGTGGCCCCCCCGGCCCGGGGCGCCCTTCTTTTCCCCGCCCTCCCTCCTCACCTCCGAGTCCACTCGAAAATGGCGCCGAAATCGAAAAAACTTTGCAAATTTCATTGTAGCGCCTGCAAAGGCTGCTGGGACGGGGGGGGAGGAGGGGAGGGGAGGGGGGCGGTGGGCAGGCACCGCCCAGGCCTGGGGGCGGGGCCGGGAGGGGCTCGCGGGGGGGGGAGGGAGGAGGAGGAGGGCTGGGAGGGCGCGCGCTCTCCTCCGCTGCGCGGGGCACTTTGCGCGGGGCAAGGCTGCGCGGGCGGGATCGGGCGCAGGGGAGGCGGTGCGAGCAGGGCAGCGGCCGAGCCTTCCTCCGGCGGGGCGGACCCGGCTGAGCGCGGCGATTTCCCCGGAGGCGTCCGGGCAAAGACGGTCCGGGAAACCTGGAGGAAGGGGTGGCAAAAGCCCCCGGTCGAGGAGAAACCCCGGTCGGGGCTAAATCTCACCCCGTCCGGAAAAAGACAAGTCCGGATTTCCAGATTCATCCGACTTTTGGGGAACCGGTTGCCGCCATCCGGGCTCCTCCGGTTCAAAAGCGGACCGCGCGCCTCGATCCTTCCCTCAGGGCGGTCAAAAAAGTCAAGATGGCGCCCGCGGCTGCCTCGATGACCCCACAAGCACAGCCACCCCTGCCGACTCTCCCCTCTTGCTCCCCTCCCGTCTTGCGGGGCGGCTGGGCTGCTTTTCTTTCTCTCCCTGCAGGATGCCTGATGCAGCTGTTGGTTCCAGATGTGCAATGACTCCCAGCGCCTAGGGGTGCGTCCAGCCCAAGGTGGCTGTGGAGGATGAGCTTTAAAGCAGCGGCATTCTTCGTGGGAAAGTCTAGGGGATTTTAATTCGGGAGCAAATCCTCCTGTTTAAATAGAGGAAGGGGCTGGAAATGCCCATCTGCAGTGTGAGCATTCAGGACCTGTGAAGCTCCTTCCCCCAAATACTTGAATAGAATAACAGAGTTGGAAGGGACCTTGGAGGTCTTCTAGTCCAACCCCCTGCCCAGGCAGGAAACCCCACACTGTTTCAGACAAAGGGCTATCCAATCTCTTCTTAAAAACTTCCAGTGTTGGAGCATTCACAACTTCTGGAGGCAAATTGTTCCATTGATTAATTGTTCTCAGTGTCGGGAAATTCCTCCTTAGTTCTAAGTTGCTTCTCTCCTTGATTAGTTTCCATCCTTTGCCTCTTGTCCTGCCCTCAGGTGCTTTGGAGAACAGCTGGACTCCCTCTTCTTTGGGGCAGCCCCTGAGATATTGGAAGACAGCTATCATGTCTCCGCTAGTCCTTCTTTTCATCAAACTAGACATACCCAGTTCCTGCAACCGTTCTTCCTATGTTTTGGCCTCCAGTCCCCTAATCCTCTTTGTTGACTTGCATTATATACTTCATCCTTCACTTACAATCACTTGTAAAGCGGCACAGCCACAAGGCTGTTGAGAAGGGAGGCGTTGCATCGCAGGCAATCCTCCACGTCCCACCACACTCAAGCCCAACATTTCTGTCGCTAAGTGAAACACTTCTTAGGTGAGTTTTACTCCATTTTAAGTTAGTAACCCGGGTTATTAAGCGAATCTGGCTTCCCGTCTTGACTTCGCTGGACAGAGGCTCACAAAGTTGATCGCATCACACATACACACACACATACACACACACACCAGGATGCCGCAACAGTCGTAAGTGTGAGAAACACTTTTCTCAGTGCTGTCGTGACTTTGAACGGTCCCTGCGTCACAGGGAAAAACTTTTTTCCAACCAAGTTGAAAAGTTCCAAAAAGTTCTTTTCTTGGATGAGAAAACGAAACATCTTCGAAGAAAGAAAGAAAAAAAAACCAAAAAGTCCAGTTGCCTCTTGAAAAAAAAGCCCCTTTGGGACAACCAGGATTTGGAGGACTGAGAATCTCGTAACAGATTTTTTCAACCAAGGTTCCTCAAATGGACTAATTTTACAGGACTAATTTTTCCTCCCATAAAATGGGATTTGGGGGATTTTTTTTTTTAAAAAAAGAATTGTCTGTTTTTACACGCTTTCAAGACAGGTCCAGAAAAAGAAAAGCCAGCAATTCAGAAGATGCTGTGCGTGTGTGTTCTCCCCAAGGTGGGGGGAGAGACGAGGGGAGGCAAAGGGATGGGGCTGTCCTGGGTTGCCCCTTGAGAGCCCCCTCCCTTCTGCTCCAGGCCGGGTCCCCCAGTCTGGTGCCCCCCCAAAGGGTGTGAGATCCACCGCCTTAATGGCTGAGTCGACACGTTACTCTTGGGGGGGGGAAGCGAAAACCCACACCAGATGATGGATTGACGTTCGTCCATCTGGGTGTTGTGGTGTTGCGGCGGACGGCGGCTGGGTTGGAGCACGTCCTGGAGCCAGGAGGGTTCGTCTGGAGTTTTCCCACTGCGACTTTTAATTATGGGGTTCCTGCTTCTTGGCCCAGGCATGGAAATTGGGGGGGGGGCGTGAGGCAGTTGGGTCCTTCTGCCCAGCAGCTCAAAAGCAACCCGGCCACCAGGCCGTTCAGAAGGAAGGCATTTCATTACCCGTCCGGAAGGCAAAACCTTATGTAGGTAATCCTTGGCTTAGTGACCGTAACACAACGGCACAGAAAATAGTCACTTAGGACCATTTTTCACACTTAACGACCGTTGTAGCATGCCCATGGTCGCATGATCAAAATCCAGACACTCTGCCCAACTCGGCTCGCGTTTATGACGGTCGGGGTTACGCGATTCCCCCTTTTGCGACCTTCCCAACGAGCGAAGTCAATGAGGAAGCCGGATTTACTTAACAACCGCGTGACTAATTGTAACAGCTGCAGGGATTCGCTTAACAAGCATGGCAAAAAAAAAAGTAACATGAGGCAAAACTCACTGTCTTGCTTAGCAACAGAAATTTCAGGCTCAATTGTGGTCCTACATCGAGGAGCAGCTGTAATGGCAATTGGACACAACTCGCTCGGCCTCTTTTCTCTTATTGGTTGGCATCTCTTTTGCATCCAGGCCGGCCTTTCTCCTCCCTCATCTTCATGGCCTGGATTCGGGTCATGTTCGGTTGGCAACTCCACCGAGGCCAAGGGTTCTCCAACCTTGGCTCCCAGAATTCCCCAGGGGAGGGGGAATTCTGGGAATTGATAGTCCACACCAGGGGTGAAAGCTACTTACCTTCCCTACCAGTTCGGAAGTGCGCAGAGAGTATAAAATAGGTTACTTCCTGGTTAAAACCAGGAAGTAACGACTGGACGGGTGGGCGGAGCCTCACGCTGCCGTCACTACCCATTCTCCGAACCTCCAGCTGCCGTCGCTACCGGTTCGGGGAAACCGGTAGCATTTCACCCCTGGTCCACACCTCTTAAGGGGCTGGGGCTGAGAAACCAGGACCTAAAGCCAAAAGCTGAACATAGATTAACAGGAGTTGGAAGGGACCTAGAAAAGCCCTGGAGCCTGGGGAGAGAGAAAAATGGGCCTACTGGGCCGACCGGACCATTGCGTGCTGGGGGGGGGGTGTCACGTGCGCATGCACAGGGGTGGGACACATAGAATTATGGGTGTGGGCACTTGCATACGCAACCCCCCTTGCGCTCCCCTCGCTCCTGGCACGCGATGGCAAAAAGGTGTAGCCATCACTGCCCTACACCATTTCTGTCCTTGTCCAGAGCAACGAACTGCTTCACGCACTCGCTGCAGGTGCCCGAGACCCCAGCGGTTGCCACGATCTCTTTTGTCAGGGGTGAAATGCTGAAAACTGAAGGGTGTTTTTGCAGTAGCTGCTGAAGGGAAGGTCCTTTCCTAATAACTTCCACGGATAAATTGTGGGCTGGGAGTGAGTCATAATGGAAGGAGTAAGGAAAACGGTTTGATAAGGCACTTATTGTGCAACTTATTTTTCTTTCTTCCCCGACCAGCAAAAGCGAGGAACTTCTTCTACCCTGTGCAAATTTTATTTCCCAGCCCTCCCTGATTTCCCATCCCCAACTCAAGAGGCTCCTGCTTTTTAAGGCTTTTAATTCTGTCCGTTAAAAGGCACCGAGGAAGAGCCGGCCTCCGGTTGCTCTGCTCTTCTAACTTCCTTTTTCGAGATGATCTGGCCGCCCAGTTGTTTTTCTTTCTGCCTTCAAAAAACCAGAGGGAGGAAAAAGAAAAAAAAAAGACAAAAAAAAGAAAAGAGGAAGATGTTATTTAGCTAAACACGAAACTGAGTAAAGGAACAACTTCCTGCTGGCTGTTCGGGCTGTTATCTTCCTGCTTTGGAAGAATTCAGACTTTGCCTCAGAGGGATTAACGTGAATTAAAAGCAAAGAATGTTTCTGTGCAGCTTCACCTAATTTCAATCCCCCCCACCACCCCCGACCGACGCAAATGGGCTTTGGTGCTTGTTTGTTTGAAATGGTGTAATTATCTGCACATGCTTTTTTTGTCCGTAGGTTGCATGTTATTTTGTCTTGTGTCAGGAACGGCTTTCTAGCTCATTGCAATTTGGGGAATTTATCTTCCCTGCAATTCGAGACATGCCACTTGCCAAAACGGCTAAAAGTAAAGTTATTGGTGCCCTTGAAGGCTGATACCAGCTAATTTGTATTTATAAAAATTTAGTAAATACAAATACAAAGAACTGGCAGTGTGACTTCACGTTTGTTGCGAAGAGATAAATAACAACACAAGCAGAAGAGAAGAGGTGAAGTCACCAAATACCAAGATCGGAAAATAGAACGACTGTGGCAAAATAAAGCCAAAGTGAGGGTACGCCAAAATATCTGGAGACACCACTCGAACCCCAGTGGCATTGACAAAAATCACCCTCGGTCAATTGCAAAAGGCAGCTTTGCTTGCAACAACTGACATCCTACGACAAGATCTTGAACACCATCAAACAAAGCTGCCTGCCGCATCTCCTCGGGGAGGACTCTGTAGGTGGATTAAACCAGGGGTCTCCAACCTTGGCAACTTTAAGACTTATGGACTTCAACTCCCAGAATTCCTTAGCCAGTTTTCCTGGCTGAGGAACTCTGGGCGTTGAAGTCCACAAGTCTTAAATTTGCTAAGGTTGGAGACCCCTGGATTAAACTGTCAAATCCAGTCTAAACATCTGGCTGACTAATCACTAATATGATCTGCCTAATCACTTGCTGGGTGGGAGTGGCTAGGTGGTCATGTGACTGGGTGGGCGTGGTCAACTCAATGTCACTCACATTGAGGAGTGCCTTGCGGGCCTCTACTTGCCCCTCCCCACCCAGCCACTCCTCACCTCCCCACCTGGGCTCCTTAGGGCTCCAACAGGAAGCAGTTGTTGGAGCTAAGCAGCCACCACGAGAAAGAGTTGGCAAAACAGATCAGTTCAAATTGGATCTGACCGAGGAGGCGGCTCAGCAGAAGCACCTCACTGAGGACTAGGAGCATAGGCTTTCCAAGCAGTGGGAAGACCTGCTGGAGTGCAAGGCCAGGTATCGGCACCTGGAGGCTCAGTGAGCTGAGATGGTCAGCCAGTTCCAGATCACGATGCAGTCCCACTGGAACGAGGCCCTCTGGCTCTTCGCCACCAGCGGCTCTTCCCTCCAGCCTTCGCCCAAAGCCCCACCAGGAGGCCAAAGTAGACCCCAAGTTGGAATTTCTGCCCCCCTTCGACCCACACAAAAAGACCCCGAAGGGGGAGACTCTCTGCAGCAACACAGGCACGTATTCAGCCCGGGGGCCGTAATTTTGGGACCCCTGATTTAGTGCAATATTAAAAAATGCAAATAATTCTTCTGCAGACCACCAAAATTTTCTCACAGATGACCAGCAGTCCACGGACCACCAGTTGGTGACCGCTGCTCTATGCCATCCTATTTAGGCACTTTTTTGAGGCCGGGCACATGCTGACCCGGTAGGGAAAGTACGTTGAATCCCACCCGTCTGGGTCCGTTTTAAGGCCAAAACTTTCCTTCTTCTTCCTGCCGTTTTTAAAAAAACCTGCCAGTTACAGCCTTACTTACTCGGAGGGAAAACCACAAATCCTAAAAACAAAGATCCTGAGCAGACACCCCCCCTACCCCACCCCCGGTGCCTTCGACGTGCTCATTGCTTTTTAAAATTCATTCTTGCCCTTCATTTCTCCCTGGAGGTGTGTGCTCTCCATTTGCAGCCTCCCGTTTCCTCTGGCCTGCAGATCCAGTCAACTTTGACTCCTGCACCAGCTGTGAGCCCGTAGAAATCTATATTTATATTTATTATGAACAGAAACCTCTGGAGACGGTGGTGAACGCAGCCAAAAATACAATGGTGTGTGGTGGATGCACTCTGTGTGTGTGTGTGTGTGTGTGGTTGGTTTTTTTTTTAAAAAATGGCTAAACTTTTGACCTGCACCCAAGAGGGGCAGAGAAAAATAAGCTACGGAGCCCCTTTCCGAGAGTTCTCATCTATAGTAAAAACATTCCTTTTCTCAACACTCTCTAAACGGAGGCGACCTTACAAGCTGCCTGATCTACCTTATAAACGTTACCTGCACTTTTCCAGCAGAAAGAAGAACGGGGAAAAAAAAATAAAAAAGGAGTTAAAACTGTACGGTTGGAGGGAGAGGTCAGCGTTTGCAAACTGGATGGGTTCAGGATAGTGACGAACGAACGGGATGCCCACCGGGATAGAACTCGGGTGCGTAAACCCACCAAGCCCGCAAATTTAATAAAAATTTTTAAAAAGTGGAAAGAGGCTGAGTCGACGGCCTCCCTCCGTATCGGTTCGTTGCACGTTTTCGGCAGTTGAGAATCAAGGCCAGGCGTTGTTGAAGTGCTTATCTCTCGACTGGTGGGACACGCGCAGACAAAAAAAGGGCTCCCTTAATCAAGGCTCAAAAGTGCCTTTTCCAAAAGGTAACGGGGTTTTCTTTTTCCTTGAAGACCTTTCTCTTCTCGTCCAAGAAGCTTCTTCGGTTCAGCTCTCAATTCTTCAGTAGCTGGAACAGAATAACAAGAGTTGGAAGGGACCTTGGAAGTCTTCTAAGTCCAACCCGCTGGTGAAGCAGGAGACTCTATAATACCATCCTGGCTGGGGGATTCTAGTAGTTGAAGTCCACAAGTCTTAAAAGTTCCCAAATTTGGACAACCTTACCCTATACCCAGTGGTGGGATTCAAATAATTTAACAGCCGGTTCTCTGCCCTAATGACCAGCTGGGTAGGCGTGGCTCGGTGGTCATGTGACCGTGTGGGCGTGGCCAACTCAACGTCACTCACGTCGATGGGTTCTTCGTCTTAGCTGTTACAATGTAACAAAGGTTAAGCAGAGAGGCAGTTTCTGTAAGCAGGGTAATAAAGATTAGGCTAGAAATAACACCAGAATGTTTCTTTCCTGCCTTCCTTACAGGATTAGCCCTGTAAAGTGGGAAAAAACAAAATAAGATTTCTTCCAACAACCGGTTCTCCAAACTGCTTAGAAAGTTAACAACCGGTTCTCCCGAATAGGTGCGAACTGGCTGAATCCCACCACTGCCTATACCATTCAGAACAAATGGTTGTCCAGTCTCTTCTTAAAAGCCTCCAGTGATGGAGCACCACAAGTTCTGAGGCAATCTGTTCCACTGGTTGATTTTTCTCACCGTCAGGAAATTCCTCTTTAGTTCTAGGTTGCTTCTCTCCTTGATTAGTTTTCATCTGTCGCTTCTCGTCTTGCCTTTTTGGATGAGAAGCGAAATGTTTTCAAGGCAAAGCAAAACAACTCAAGGGTTACCCCCTTGTAAAGCATAATCTTGTTCCCCAAGGAACAACGGGGACTTGCAAATCCTCCGTAGGTTCAACCGAGATTTCTCGAGTTTTGACTTGAGTCTTGATACAGATCCACTAACCTAATTTCCTAACGCATCTGGATGACTTCCATTCCTTCTTTATCAGATGCGTGCAAATTTCAAGAAACAGTGGTTGGAAATTAACCAGAGAGAGGAGCAACCTAGAATTAAGGAGAAACTTCCTAACAGCAAGGACAATTAACCAGTGGAACAGAAGTTGCCTCCACAAATCGTGGGCGCTCCATCACTGGGGGTTTTTAAGAAAAGACTAGACAGTCACTTGTCTGAAATGGTATAGGTTCTCCTGCTTGAGCATGGGGCTGGACTAGAAGACCTTCAAAGTCCCTTCCAGCTCATTTTCTTCTAGATTCTCCCTCAAGTAAGCAACCCCCTGGCTTAAAACTGGCCTGTCGTTTCAACCTCGTCCCCCATCTCCCATCCCTTCAAATCCCCCCTCCTTCTCCCCGTTACCTTTCACTCCGAGTTTACAATTACCCAGGGGAGTAAAAATAGCACCACCAGCTGCGTGACGTAACTGTGGTCTACCACCCACTTCCTGCGTTTGAACCGCTCATTTTTGGCTAATGCCAACCTTGTTCGTGGCTTGCTGATCGGTAACACTTGCTTGGACACCACTGGGATAGTCGATTTCTTTAAGCTGACCCTTACCTTCAGCTGAGAAATGACATCGTAAGGGAATCCTGCCCCGGAGGGACCTTTCATAGGAATGGCGGCAGTGCAGGAAGAAGCCGCTAGAGGGAGAATTCGGCATTGGAAGGAACGGGCTGGTTTTTGACTTTGTTTCTGTAACTCAAGCCTTGTTATCGCACACATACAATTATGAACTTCCCCTGAAGGGGAGAATCCTGAACAGATGGACCGGTGTCTGCAGCGCGGGAGCGAGCAAGAGAGGAAAAGGCATGGCTGGAAAAAGCATGAATCATCCATGATAAAATTGCTGACTTGAGTGAGACTCTACGCCCAAGATGCTGTGGTACAGTTGCTCCCAATTTAGCTTCGGTCCTGCTGCAGATAAGCCTGCTTAGGAAACATTTCTGGAGCCGGACAGCTCTGGAGAAGCCGCCTGCAAGAGACATACAACAGACCAGAAGAATGAGGTGCAAGGAAAGCAAAATTCCCCATTGGTATGGAAGGCCACAGAGCATTAGGAAGCACAGCTGCACACGGGGCAAACATCACCAAGTTCCTACAGATAGTCCTTGATTTGCAACAATTTGTTTAGTGACCCTTCAAAGTCACCAACGGCACTGAAAAAAGGAACTTACGACCATTTTTCACACGACTGTTGCAGCATGCCTGTGGTCACAGGATCAAAATTCAGACGCTTGGCAACTGATTCATATGTATGACGGTTGCAGAATCCTGGGCTCACATGTTCCCCTTTCACGACCTTCTGACAAGCAAAGTCAACGGGGAAGCTCGATTCACTTAACAACCATGTTACCGACTTAAACCACTGCGATGATTCGCTTAAGCAAGGAAGGTGGTAAAATGGGGACAAGTCTCACTTAACAAATGTCACACTTAGCGACGTAAATTTTGAGCTCAATTGTGGTCGTAAGTGGAAGACTACCAGGACTTAAAATAGCCTTGTGCCCTTCTGAACAAAGCCAACTTCGTGTCCCCTTTGGGATTCAGCCTGTTTTGAATTTTGCAAAGCAGCCTGCTGGTAGGAACACTTAACACCCCTACAGTGCAAATCACTTTCATGCAAAAATGACTTTCAGGAAGAATTGTTTGCCAAACGCAGAGGTTTTGCAAATAAAGACACATGCTTTTGAAGGCGCGTATACATACAGTAGTGGCCAACATTGTGGAAACCTTTTGGGAAAAGTGTATTTTTGAGGTTGGATGGCTAATAACACCACTTTTTTGTGGAGTTTCAAGATAATCCTATTCCACTGCTGGAATGGCCTGGGAAGAGCCCAGACCTTCACCCAATTGAAAATCAATGGAGCCGACTAAAGAAACTGGTTAGTCAGAAGCGACCCAGCAATAAATCCGTTAATAGAAGCCATCCTTCAATCTTGGTTTCACTTTAGAACAGCTGCAGAACTCAAAGACTTGGTTCACTCCATGGGACGACGTTGGAAGGCCGTAATTCATGCTAAAGGTTACCTAACTAAGGATTAACTGACATGGTGATCATTTTTGTATATCTCGTTTTTTCTACGCGTCTCCCTTTTCTTCTTTATACTGTAACTGCTATTCTAATAGCAAATCCTTCATAAATGTTACTGCATGACATTCTTGATTATATTATCTTTCCATGGATATATAATTTTATGGTACTCCCCCCCCCCAAAAAAAAAGTGGTGTTATTAGCTAGTTTTAGAAAATACACCTTTCCCAAAAGGTTTCCACAATTTTGGCCACCACTGTATGCCTCAGATATGCCCCAATTTTAGTATAAAGAAACCGAGAGGAAACCTGGAGGTGGAGATGCCAGTCATGACACAATGACATGAAGATGGCCACCTCCATTAAGCTTATTGTCCTTCGATGCCAAGCAGAACTGGAAACGAAGTTGGAGCGACCTTATTGTTGTGAACAATTTTCCACGGAAAATTGGAAGGGAGAGTTAGACTTTGAGGAAGGAGACTAGTGACACTCCTGCTTTGAACTTTGGGTGTTGGGAGAAGGCTTCTGAGAATACCTCGGAGGGCCAAGAAAGCAAACCAATGGGTCACCCAACAAGTTGACCCAGGGTTATCATTCCAGGCAGGCTCAAATGATCCAACTAAGGACACATTTCTGTGAAGATCTGGCTCTCTGGAGAAGCTCCAATGCTGGGAGACATGGAAGGAAGGAGGAGGATTAGCTGGGCACAGATGAAAATTGCAATGCCATTAGAAGACCAGGTCATTCTGAAGAACATTTACCTATCTGGTCAAGAATCAACAGCGACTTGATGGCACGTCAGTCACCGCAGCTTTGAAGTTCCAGTGGTAACTAAAACAAGCCAACGCAATGCAGCACAGTAGGAAGGAGAAGTAAAAGATGTTGGAAACGAATTCTCTGAAATTCTAGAATTAGGTCTGCTTATGCATCTGGCTAGACAAACTCACATAGCAAACCCCACAACACAGTAGCAAGAAAAACAGTTGCCAGCAACCACAATCTCTCTGAGGCTGTTTCCAGAGGGTTCGCTGCAAACACACGGACATTTTATGGTTCCCTCGGTGCAAACAAGATTTGTTCTGGTGGCCACTTTCTCAAACCAACGACATGGTAGACATTTAAAGCTATTTTCAACTTGTTTTGTGCCCTCTTGTGGCCACAGAAATGGATCAGATACAAGGCCAAGCTATTGCTTGGTTCTCTTATTACAGATAGTCCTTCAGCTTAGGTTGTTTAGCAACTCGTTGTGACAGACCTGTCAAAAGCTACTTATGACCCAATTTCAAAGGGACGATAGGTGCACAGACCTTTAGGGCCGTTTGCAGTGTACCACAATTTGGGGGGGGGGGTTTCCCCCCCAGCTTCTGGCAAAAAATTACTGCTGGGTGGATTTGCTTAATGACAGCTGCGAGAAAAGTTGAAAGATCAGGTCCAGTCAAATGATGTCTGGCCTTACAACTGTAACTCCAGACTCAATTATAGTCATAACGATAATGACTACCTATTATATATAGTATAACGTGCATAGCCGAAACCATGTTAATTTCTTTAATTTTTGCCAGCAATTCCACAATGCACTGAATACCAGCAGGGGATCTGTGAATTGAGAGCTACTGGCTGAAGACACACTATAGAGGTTTCAAGAAAAGGTTGATAGGATTGTAGACAAATAACAGGAAAAAAATCACACTGTATTTTGGCTTTGTCATTCAGGCACATTCTAATAGGTGTAGAAGCCAAAGTGTTTTCAAGACTTGATGCTTCTAAATACAGGTAGTCCCTGACTTACAACAGTCCTCTTAATGACCTTTCGAAGTTACAACGGCACTGAAAAAGTGACTTACGATCATTTTTCACACTTATGACCGTTGTAGCATCTCCATGGTCACATGATTTACCTTAGGATGCTTGACAACTGGTTCACATTTAAGACTGTTGCGGCGTCCCGGCATCACATGGTTCCCCTTTTACAAACTTCTGACACGGAAACTCAATGGGGAAGCCAGATTTACTTAACAACCGTGTTGCTAACATAACTACTGAAGCCATTCACTGAACGAAAGGGGCAAGAAAAGTCGTAAAATGGGGCAAAACTCACTCAACAAATTTCTCACTTAACAACATGAATTTTGGGCTCGGCTGTGGTCCTTAAGTCGAGGAGTACCCGTAGAGACCAAAAGGAATTAAAAACCAACTAAAAATAGGCAGTTTGAATTTTCTGCCGGCAATGGCATTTGAATGTGAGATACAGCAAAACCGCGCAATGACTTTTGCATTGAACTGATTTTTCAAACACAAGAGCAAGAGGAATAAAAAAGTATTGGAAGAGAAAAACGACAACAAGTAAAAATCCCCTGCCCAACGCTTCAAGTACCAAATAAGCCGTAGCAACGGGTGTCCGTATAAGCATATACGCGGTTCACGGGATGATCCGTGCTGCTTAAAAAGGAAAGGTACCAGTGAATATCTTACAATATTTATTGGAAGTGGGGAAACTAACTCTCCATAGTGAGATCACAATAACGGAGGCACAGCTGGCCCGAATGTAGTACTTATTACAATTCCAAAACAAACACTTTCAAAACCAAAATGCTAAAAGTACGGAAAATGAAAGTCTTTCTCTATGGGTCTTTCCCCCTCCCCTCCTTAGATAGGCAAACATTGGCAGATTCCTGTGCCTTGCAGGTCAGCACAATCCCATGTCAAATTCAGTGCTATTATCTTACCCAAAGGGGGTGGGGGGGAGAAACCCCCCTCCCCAAACTTGGATTTTGACAAAAAGAGCGTGTGGATACTCACAAACATTCAAAAGGGGAAAGCATACATTGGGTTGGGGGGGGGGGGGGTTGGCAGACAAGGTTGCCTATTCAATACAGACTAGCCAGCACTCACAAAACATAAAAAAGGGTTTCAATCATAAAAAAATACTATAATTCAACACCAGACTTTTTTTTTACAGTTATAAATAATAAATAGCATAACACAGTAGATTACAAGTGGATCTCTTTTCTGTTGGTTAAGCCTGGTTAGATCTCAAGAAGTAAATAAACCATTTGCTGTAGCCAAAACTGAGCTAAGCTACTACAGGTTTATCCCGCCTCCTGGCTTAAAGGTAAGCTCCTTACGGACCAACAAGTTTCGAGCCCAGCAAACAGGGAGCCTTTCCGGCCATTAAACTCGCCTTGTGGCTGCTGCCTTCCAGGCAAACCTGACCCTGAAGAGCTGGGAGGATCTTCTCCCCTTCCAGCCCCTCAGGAGCCACCAAAGAGCAGCAGGAGGGCAGCAGCACCTGGTACGAGCCCCCTCCCCTTAAAGCCTTTCCTCTCCGCCCAGGTCCTTTGCTTACATTCTTCCATTCTTTTACTAGGTCTCCTAAGGCACAAACGTTGCTCAGTGCCGCGGGAGACACCGACTATTTGACATATTCTACTTGATAGCCCAAACAATTGCCCCTTTCCCCTTCTCCCCCACACAAAAAAATATTTTTGCAACTGGTCGTCCCTGCAGCCTTGGAAGCCATCTCTGTACAACCCCAGAAACAGCAGGCGAGTTAAATCTTCCTCCGTCTGTTACGGACACTCGGCTGCAACGGAGCCAGCCTTCACAAAGCGTTTTGGCTCTCAGAGGTGACGGCGGCAGCCGCTGCTTCAACCACAATGGGCAATTTTGCAACCTCTTCCTCTTCTCTGGAAATGAAAAAGTAGATGATGCAACTGAGAAATAAAGAAGTTCCTACTATAAAATAATTCTTTAGGGGTATTGTGAATGGAGGGGAGGGGAGAGGGGCCCCAAAATGTGCCGTTGTCCAGCAGAAACAGTTCATTTCTTCCCCCTTAATGAATTTCTAGAGCAATCTAGCTTATTCTTTTTTTTTTTAAAAAAAAAAAAGCAGGTTGAACAAGGACAGTTTTCTAACAATTCTCTCACCCCCATCCTTTACCTCCAGAACCCACGACCATGATAGCAACAGCAAAAGGCTTCCCCGTCTACCATTTTCACACTAATATAAATTAGGTGCTTGTCTTGAAAAATTCTAAAAAGCGTTGCGGTTTCTTTGAAAGCAAAGATAGTAATGATTTCAACAGATACGGGTAAAATATCGGGTTGGATTTAAAAACAAAAAGCTGCAAAACCAGACAGCCAAAAAGACCTATCGTTAAGGGCCTGACGTGTCGGTTGAAAGAGAAAAGATCATCAAAACCAGTCGGAGAAGTTGCTAAGAATTAAAGTCGCTTTCGTATTTCCACTCAGTACTTAAATCCTCAGGTCCTGGAGGATTTATTTCCCATGGATTTTCTCAGCGCGTATGCAGAGCGAGAGGACAGAGAACGGGCAGGCGTCGACCCCAGCCCTGGGAAAAGTCACTTGGGTGAAAGGTCGTCCATCAAGAGGAAGGAAGAGCAGGAGTTGGAGCATGCGAGGGGCGATTCGGTGGTGGTGCTGCCTTTGGCCAAGGAGTCGGAGGAAGAGCTGATGCTGCTGGTGCTCCCATCCAGGATATCCGAAGACAAACTGGGAAGAAATAGGGGAAAACATGCCATTTTATTCAGGTAGACTTTGAATAAAAGGATGGGGCAGCTGTCCTTTTGCAGAATGGTCCTTAAACAATATCCCGAAGGAGAATAATTGTCAGGGATGCCTGCAGTCCCTTACTGGAGAAGTAAATGGGAGGGAGGGAGGAACATTACATTAAATAGCAACAGTACTTATATACCGCTTTAGAGCCCTCTCTAAGCGGTTTATAGAGTCAGCCTCTTGCCCCCAACAACCTGGGTCCTCATTTTACCGACCTCGGAAGGACGAAAGGCTGAGTCAACCTTGAGCCTGGTGAGACTCGAACTGCCAAATTGCTGGTAGCTGGCAGTCAGTAGAAGTAGCCTGCAATACTGCATTGTAACCACTGCGCAACCGCAGCTCATATTATTAAATAAATATTATTTATCTCTTAAATTAATTAGCATCACTCAAATGATTTTCATGTTTGACACCTGCAAAGGATGCTAAGTTTGCCTCTTCTTTTACTCGGAGAACTGACAGGAGGTGGGGGGAAAAAAATCAGAGGTTTCTCTTTTCAATCTAGACTTCTTTCCGGAATGTTACATACACAAACCCTGTCTTCTCTTTTATGCACCCGCAACTCACTTTTTCCTTTGCTCAAACAAGTTTGACTGAACGGCTTCTGAAGCATTTAATCCATTCAGGATCTCCAGCAGGTCACCTCAACCTCACGGTGTGAATGATTTCACTGCAAAATGTGGGGGAAGATGCTGGAATCCCAGCCCCAGATGGGACTGACCATCCAGAATGAAGATTGGTTTTGTGATTCACCCCAGTCACAAGGCAGAGAAATTTCTTCAACTGGCAACCCTAAACTTCTGCAGTTGTCGGATTTATCTTCCCGTTCCTACTTGCTCGAGGAGCCAAGTGGGAATCTAAGGTACCATAACGGACACCAAAAAGACAGGACTTCAAAGAATCAACACTTTGCCCCAATGGAAGCTGCTGACCGGTGGCAGCTTTTCAGGGGGTCAGACAAGACGGTGTCCCAGTTCAGCCTGAGAAACACCACTGACTGAATTTCAGAACTTCTGTCCTGGAAGCAAACATCTGGCCAACACTTCGTAGCCCTTTCTTAAAAATCTCAGGGTGATTCTTCTTGCTTGATCCATGAATTTCTCAGTATGGGTCATAAAAATTACGCACGCTGTATGAACCCATAAGGAGCAGAGGCCACAACCGCCTTGGCAGCCCACTCGTAAGAAGGCGGCATATTCTAAGCAACCTGAAATAATTTACCATGAGCTGAGGTCAGTCAGGTGGGTGACATCAGGGGAAAGCATGTTCGTGGTTCCTTGGAAGAGTCTCTTTGGCTGGCTTTCGGTTTCCATTTCACCTGTGGGAATTCAAGCCGTTCTTATTAAATTTGAAAAGGAAGCTTTTTAAGAGAAGTGGTTGCATCACCTACTTCAGATGGACACGCTTTGCCACGGGAGAGAGATAGTATCAGTACAGCACAGAAAATCAAAGCTTTGTTAAGAACAAAGCGAACTGGGAGAATTGTGCTATGAACACATAAAGGGTGCCTTATTCTTGACATTTAGCAGGTAGGAAGTGTCTCTCCTAGCCTCCTTCTGAAAAATAAAGTCTTGGCAAACTACCCAGAGTACATGGCTGTTTTTCCAGGGGGAGGGTTAACCCTTCCTTCTCTTCCAAAGAAATTCTCCTGCAAGCTCCAACAACATTCCAAGTTTATATCCAATCTTTTGCAGGGTTTTTTCCCGTCTTAATCAAGCAGAAGAGGATAAACAAGTTTCTACTTTCTGCTTAGAGAGCGAGAGAGATACTGTCAACAACCATCTCCCTCTCTGAGAATTCTTGTTTGTGTGATCCAAGACCAAAATCCAAAATTTTTTCGGCTTGATGAGCAGATTTGTGGAAGGTTGCTTTCGTAGCCCTACTGGAATCAGCTAGAAACCGGGTAAAACAGGAGCAAAATTCAAGACTCTTGTGTTTTTAATGTAGGAGAAATATACTACCATTCAGCCTCTACTCTAAGGCTGGTGGCCCTGAAATCTCCTTATTTTATAGCGCTGAAGGAATATGCATTCTCCTTTGAACACAGAAGAATGATAAGACTTCCATCACGCGGAAATACAAGGGAGGTTATTCTCAGTGGTCAAATACACCAGCCTGTGTCCAAGAACTTCACACAGATGTCTCCGTAAATTGAGATCACTCCATCAGCAGGAAGTGATCGATCAAACAAGCTCTCTGTCCTAAATATATAGCAACGACCAGCTGGGGGAAGATCCTTCTGCTGTCTAATATCTGATGTACTGGACAATATTTTGGAAACATTACATACCTTTCCTTTTAATGGGACCAAGTACACTGGGCCTGATACAGTTGATTGGACTCTGACTCCTCCTGCTAAAATCAAAGTCAGAGTATTATCTTTCTAGGATGTTTGAAGACTCTGAAGGTTGTAAGGAAACACACCCCTGAATTATTTTAAGATCAGTGTCTCTTTTAAGACTATAATTATGTATGAGCTCCAGAAACAGAAGACTCCACTTTTTGCCAGCCTTAAAAAAGTAATGTAACCAAAGGTTTCTGGGAGTTGTAGTACATTTGGAAGCAACCAATCTGGACAGAATGGACAAGATTTCTTGTAGAGGACTTGTAGAGGGGCCAAGAAAGAATTTAAAGTTAAGATACATGTAGCATTTCCTTAAGTTTCACAAGCAAGTACATGACTGTGTTTAATTCTTAAAAAAGAAAGCTAGATTTATATGTGACTGAAGTAGATTTATAGATTTACACCTGACTGAGGTGTTTCTTACGTTTCACAAGCTAGATACCTGATGGAGTATAATTCTTGAAAAAGCAAAGCTTGATTTTCCAGATTTCTACCTTCTTGGACCTTCCTCTACCTTCCTCCATTATCTATTCCTGTCTTGTTAGTTTTACCTGCTGACTGGGTACGGCAACTGCCTGAGACCATTCTGGCACTTACCAAACAAAAGCTAGCAGAATAATTTGTTTATGAATCATTTTGCAAACTTTTCTGACAAAGGAGACATCTACAAGAGACAGATGTTCTTGTGAACTTGTAGTCACACTTCAGAAAAAGACAGCAAGTTGCAGCTTTGTTGTTCCACTGCACTGCCTAGAAAGAGTTTCCTCACCCTCATTTCAAGGAATGTCATGCGGACCTTTTGATGGTGACTAAAAGCAAGCCCATGGAATGGAGGACTAGGAATACCGACATAATCTGAGGATATCTATGCAACCTCCATAGAGGGAAGCATCCAGCCAGAATCCATTTTAAGGCAAGACATTCTCAATACTTGGAACATTAGCTAATGTTAGTTCCATCCTTGGGTGGATCCTTCTTCAGGTGCTATTACAGCAGTGAAACTGTTATTATTAAGAAGGCCTCGACACTTCAAACACTTCAACTCACTTTGAAAATCTCCTCGTGGGACTAGGAATAGGGCTCGGAGGCAATCCGTTACTGCTCACAAACATTTGCAGAGACGGTGAGAAGCATTGCTAGGAAGGAAAAGCAGAAAATGTGCATGGGATTTGAAAAGACAGAAATGAGAAATTCATCAGCGTGATCCGTGGACATGAGGGGAAGGGGAACTTCTCCAGATCTCTCTGACTTACCTTTCCTATACCTCTGGTGGGCGAAGGAGCTGGAGAAACAGGAATGAAGTCTATTCTCTTTGGAGAGGAAGATTTTTCAGATTTGTCCAAGTCGTTGTCGCTCTGGGAACACAAAGCATCCCGTTTATGGTTTACGTGGCATGTGGCAGCCAGAAAAGATGAGCCGTTCTAAGGAAAAGCCAAGTGGTGAACCGGCCACTCCCCTTAAGCTACCTGTCTTGCTCCTTACGTTCACTGGTTAAGTGAAGGAGTGGAATTAAAATATTAAACATCTGTATAAAGAGATTACCAGGCTCAAGCTTTCTTCCCATGACTGGCTTATCTGCATTGCTGTTTGCACTTCCCTAAAACACAAAAAGGGTCATCAGTGCCACAGCAGGAAGAGAGAGGCCACTTCTAGAGAGCATTTGAATCACACCTACCTTTCATGGGCTGTTTCTCTGTTCATCAGGTCCACTCCTTCCTCCTGAGGAAGAGGAAGAATTAATGTCTCGGGTTTGTACCTTTCTGCCTAAAATTGACTGGCACTTTGTTATAGGGTGTAGTTAAGAGTGGAAAGGAGCAAGATGGTCAGCTGAACCATCGCTTGGGTGTGGGAATATTCCTTCTACAAAGCACTGCCTGCTTGCAGGTGTAAGCTGGAAGCTGTGTTTGCATCTCCAACCTTGGCAGCTTCACAAGTTGAAGTCCACAAGTTGTAAAGTTGCTAAGGCGGGAGATCCCTGCAGTCTGAAGGGATTGTGTATGTGTGTGTGTGCTTTCACAAAAGCAAGCTCTAACAGAGAGAACATTTGGAGTAAGTGTGATGCTCAATTTAGGTTGCCAAAAATGTCATCATGCCAGCTATGTTTTGAATCCGTAAAAAAAAAATCTGCAGAGAAACCCGAGAGATATGTTCTTTTCATGGAAGAAAGGAACCTGTTTTATTCACTTACCCTTCTGATCTGATGGAGTCGACTACTAGGGATACGGATCGGAGATGATGATATCAGCTGCAAAAAAAATACAGACATTCATTTCAAAAGCCAGCAAAAATAAAAAGCACAAGCCAAACAAAAACTCCTTCCTTTCATGAGCATTATTTTCATGTTGGAGAAGCATACTACCACGCAGCCTGTGCTTCAAGGCAGGCGGCCCTGAAAGCTCCTCGTTTTATAGCACTGAAGGAATACTCATTCTCCTTGGAAGGCAGAAGAATTAACAGCTTCCGTCATGCAGAACCATGCCAGCACCCACATTCCAAAATGACCAATGCATGACAAAATAAAGCCTATTGGTCTGTGTATTTTAACTGCTAAGAAAGGACATTAACTCAAACGCTTTTTGCCAAAACAGGCAACACAACTTGTTTTGGCAGAGCAAACCACAACTGCAGAGTTAACTATGTGTTTTAAAATCCAGAGGGGCATTTTTGATGCTGTTGAGCCCAACCAAAAGCCTGAAAGAAATTGCACACTCTGGATTTCTCAGCCTTTGGGAAGGGCACCTGCTGAGGACATAGCCGACAACTTCATTCTAGGTCCTGGTCACGTGAAATTAAGAGAATTATATGTTTGCCCATCCTGCGTTTCCCAGTGCTTGTATGTGCACATTCAAAAATTCATCCACAGGCCAATTTCTCGGTCTCCAGGAAGACTGAGAGGTTGTTATTCTTATGCCAAAACCAGCCTGCCACCGTGGCTCCATTCCCACCCCTTCTGCTACCTAATTCCTCCTTACGGTAGCCTTCCAGGGGGCTCCCATCTTCAAAGCTGATCCTTGCATTACCTAGCTGCTGCCTCTTAGGGGATTCAACCCATACCAGTCACGAAAGCTTGGTCTTCATCATGATCTTCTCTTGCCTTGACATATGGGGTCCTTCAATTCCAATCACCTTCCCAATGTATAAAGTCCAAAATCTTTCTGTGCCTCCCAAACACTCACCATGCTATGCCGGTTCATAACTGTTGTGCTGTTCCTGCGGGTTCGTAAGACATAAGGCTGAAAAACCTGCGAATTATCACTGGAAAGAAATAAAGCAGAATTGTTACAACTCTGCAACTCTGCAATGGTTTTTCCACCTCTTTGTTTTTCACCATTAATCTACCTTCCATCCTTTTTCAGTCTGTGGCCTTTTTCTACCATGCACCTTAAGTGCTGCAAAGGAAGACACCTGTCCTTTTGGCTAGAACTGTTCTGCAGGGTGCCATATCAATTGCCAGGGCCATAAATGTGTAGGTTATATTCCCATCACTGCCTTCCCCTAACCCTTGAGCAGATACCCAAAGAACTGGTTAATTCTGTGGTTCTGCACCAGGGGGGAAAGATTCACATCTTGATAACTTCCATTGCAAATCTAGGTCACTCTGGCTGGGGAATTCTTCAAGTTGAAATCCACATCTCTCAAAGTTGTGAAGAAACACTGATCTAGACCAAGCTAGGCCATCTCAACATGCCACATTATTATAAACCTTCTTGCTTTAATTATACATTATCATCATTATTGGGTTTTTTAAATATTTTATTACTCTTTGGAGGTTTCCCAGCTGTACTTCTTTGGCAAGGTGTATGTGTGTGGGGGGAAAACTCCCTTTTTCCTTGAGTTGTCACCATGAACCCACTTTTTCTAAAACGTCATTGCATCCTTTTCACTTGGCTGAATTTTGTTTTAAAAAGTTTATTTTGAATACATTAAAACAAGACACAAACACACATTTACATACGTATCACTTTTTCCTACAGCTATTTCGAAGTGATCCTTTCTTGCTATTTACATCTATTTACACATATTTTAACTTTCTCTTATTCAACAATTATTTTCCATCTTTATTTCGTCTACATTGTAAGTTGATCTTCAATGTTTTTTCTCCCCTCCTTTTATTCCTTTCTCATTTTTCCTATTCGCCAACAACCATTCATACCACCTACACCACACTTTGTAATATTCTGTATCCTCTTTCTCCTTGAGTTCTTTTCTTAATTTGTCCATCTCTGCGCATTCTAAAATTTTTCTAATTAAATCTTCTTCTGATGGCAAATTTTCCTTCTTCCAAGTTTGCCCATAAGACTATGCGGGCTGCTGTCAATATATGCAATATTAAATAATTACTTGGCTGAATTTTGAGGGCGGGTGGTGCACGAAAAGGGAAGGGAGGGCGATGGCCAAAAAAAAAAAGGTTTAGCAACTGCTGACCCAAAATAATAATAATAATTGCAGATTTATATCGATTTTTCATCCTTCTCGGCACTCTTAAAAGGCAGGTTTCCTGAGAAAAACAACCACAACTTGGCCACCAACCCCCCCCCAAAACCTGGGGGTGTCCCCAATCCAGAGGACCTTCCTGTGTGTTCTGGGGGTTCCAGAGACCCTTCAAAGGGACCCCACAAACTCAAATAAATCCACCTTTTTCAAACCTCTCCATCTCGACAGATACAACCCCATTTAAGAGGGGGGGAGGAGGGGGGGCGCCCCCAGACCTGCTTTCTCCAACCTGGCGCCCTTTGAAAGGAGGAGAAAGGGGGAAAAAGCCCATCCTGCCTGGCTGGGCAGCATGGGTGTTGTAGTCCGACCCCTCAGCGAAGAGGGCGGCCGGGGCGAGTCCTCTCCTCCGCCTGGACTGCAGAGCCCATCCTGCCCGGCTCTTGCCCTTTCCCCATCCCCTACCCTCCAGGGCGGCGGTGGCGGATGGGTCCTGCAGTCACCTGAGGCCGTGGATGAGCGGCGCGCTGTTGGAGCGCCTCAGGCCGCCGCCGTCGCTGCTCCCGGCCGGAGGCAGCTCCAGGTCCAGCTCCATCTTCTCGGCCTGGGCCATGGCGAGGGCGGCGCTCAGCGAGGAGGAGGAAGGCCGCTTGCCCGGCTCATGCCCGGCGGGACGGCGGGGCGCGACGGCGGCGGCGGCGGGGCTCGACGGAGGCCTCAGGCCGCCTCCCCCGGCTACAGGCTCCGTGGACGCGGACGCAGGCCGGGGCGGTGCAGCGGGATTCGGCAGCCCCGGCGCCGGCGGCGCCCCATGCCGAGGGAATCGCGGGGCGGCAGCGGCGGCGCCCTGCCTCTTCGTGGCCGCGGCCCGGCCTGGCCCGCCCGGCGGCTCTCTGAGGGAAAAAGGAGAGGGGGGACTGCGCGCGCACCCGCGCCTGCGCGGTGGCGGCGGTTGCCAAGGCGGTGGCAGTAGCGGTCGGGGGGGGGGGGAAAGGGGAGGCGAAGGAGAGTAGGCCGCTCGGAGGTCTTGCGCATGCGCGACGGCCGCTCGGGCCGCCGCGGGGCGGGATGCTCGGTCCCTCCTCTCCCCTGTGGGGCGGGGCTGTAAAGAAAGTCACGCTTGGCCGAGCCGCCAGGGGAGGCGCTGATTTGCTGCGCGGCGGGTTACTTTGTGGCCTCGCTCCGTTCCCACTAGCCAATCAGAGGAGCGCGTTAAGCGAGAGCGGTCCGGGAACCTTCTTTGGTCTATTTTTTTCTTCTTTTTAGACGTCCGGTTCGAATCCTGCCCTGCAGCGTTTTGGTTTTTAGCGCGGGTCTCCCTCCACTTTAAATGAAAAAAAAATGCTTCGAGTTGAAGGGTGCGCTTGTCGTTTGTCCGCGAATGCGGTGCGGCTCAATGGAAGAAAAAGGGCAGGTAGCTTACCTGGAAAGTTGAGAAGGGCCGCATTCGCACCTGGGTCCCAAGTCATGACCACAGGGGCTTGGTTCACACCTGTACGGGAGCTCAGGAGCAGGCTTCCTCTTCTGGGTTACATCTCCATCAAATCACAGGGAAGGAAGCCTGACAACATAGATGAACACACAATGCCTGGGCTTAACCATGGCTAAGCTGTGGTTTGTTCCTTTTTTCAAACTTTTATTTAGAACTTTCACGAATAAAATGGGGGAGGGGAGAGAAAACACCTGCAATTAAAAATCTTCAAGTTTGTTAAACGATAAAGGAAAAAAAATAGGATTAGCACATCCTAATAAATAGGGAAAGCAAAGGAGGAGGATGGAAAAAACTCCCCAAAAAGATAAAGGGAAAACCTATTTATATATTACAATTGTCAGCGGCTGAATGACTTAAAAGTTCCCCCTGCAGTGATAAAATGTTACTGTCAAATATCACGAAGCCTCTGCTACAGTTGCACATTATGCTTTGTCCTCTGTGGCGTATAGAAAACACTGTTGTTTTCCACAAGGGATTCCATCGCACGTTTCCCCCCAAAGCCCTTCCATAAGATTCAGGAAGGAGGATTGGTTCACTCTTCCCTTGGCTTGTCAAATCATCCAAACCCTTCATTCTCTCTCCACCTGTGTCCTTCTCGGGACCTCCCACAAAAAAAAAAGTTAGTGGGATAAATTGGGTCCTTAGCCAGCCAGAGATGGGAAGGAAAAGAGACATTTGGGGCGGATTTATCCTGTAAAATTGGAGCAGGTGTTTTTTTTTATTAAGCTGGTAAGTTAAAAAAAAAACCAAAAAACACAGATCTCACAATCTTCATTTTCCACAAAGTTCCCAAAAACCTTTCAGAGAAACTATATTTGGGTTAGTGGTAGAATTGGTGACTGACCTCCTGCCTCACTGGGCTTTTTATTTCTTCTTGAAGGTGTTTGTTTACAGATGGTGCCAAGATGTGTTTGAAGCATTTTTAATATATATATTTGTTTTCTGAGGTTTTCGCGGGTGTTTGTATGTAGGCCTTTGGTTATTCGGGTTTTCTCCCACATAAAATTGGAAGTGTATATGTATGTATGTATGTGTGTGTGTGTGTGTGTGTGTGTGTATGTATATATATATATATATATATATATATATATATATGTATATGTATATATATATATATGCATGCATTTCTCTCTAGCCAGGTTCTACCTATGTAAGCCAAGATGTTATGCAGCCCTGGTTCTGTGAAATCTCATTCACAAGTTTCTGGGCTTTTTTTCTCTTGCTAGCAGACAGTCAGCTCTGTGCTGTTCTTTGGGAGACTCATATATAAATAATAATTAAGTGGGTCTGTGTAACTTTCAGCTGTAAACCATGTTTTGTTAAGACTTTGCTTAAGACGACACACCCAGTTAAATTTAAATAAATTGTTATGGAGGCCTAGCAGGGGTAAAATCCAGCAGGTTCTGACACGTTCTGGAGAACCGGTAGTGGAAATTCTGAGTAGTTCGGAGAACCGGCAAATACCACCTCTGGCTGGCCCCAAAGTGGGGTGGGAATGGAGATTTTGCAATATCCTTCCTCCAGGAGTCGGGAGGGAATGGGGATTTTGCAGTATCCTTCCCCTGCCATGCCCACCAAGCCACGCCCACAGAAACGGTAGTAAAAAAATTGAATTCCACCACTGATTTCAGGTATAAAACTATATTCCACGAAGGTTCCTAGACCGCTGTAAGGCAGCTGTCCCCTACAAAAGGAACTGGATTTTCTTGGGGTTGTTTTTTCCTTGAAAATGTTTCGCTTCTCATCCAAGAAGCTTCTACAGAATTCAGAATAGAAGTGGAACGTTTTCAAGGAAAAAAACCAAGAAAACCCTTTTGGAAAGGCATCTATGGGGCAACCATGACCAGGATGATTGAGAATCTCTATAGACATCTGTGAAGCAGCTCTTTCTTGCCTGGAACCAGTTGTTTAAATAATCTGGTACATTGTAATCCCAGTGTACAAAATATACTGGTAGATGTTGGGCTGGAGAAAGACTATAACCTTTGTGAGGGGAAGGTAATGAGAAACTAAGGTTGGCCTAAGAGTGTCTTCTATGTCCATGGTAGAGACAATGTTCCTCTTGGGGATTTCCTTATCATCAAGAGATGATGATGATGATGATTATTATTATTATTATTATTGATATGCCGCCCTGAGTCTCCGGAGAAGGGCAGCATAATAATAATAATAATAATAATAATAATAATAATAATAATAATAATA